>OAMR01000006.1:2917081-2953345 GCA_900205405.1 Echinochloa crus-galli
GGATAATGATGGAGATGCTAGCAAAAAGGTATTACCTATTAGTTGCTTTTTTAAACTTTAGACTCCCTTATATGACTTTCTTTAAGAACTGATACTACATGGTTGTCTTAAGAGTTGACAAATACTTCCTCATTATATATGCAGCTTGCTGGCCTCCCTGCTATATCTGAAGCTGAGGCTCAAGCTCTTGAAATGAACTCTGAATATTGCTACGACGAATTGGTGAAGCTTGTAGAATCAGGAGGTGTATCTACTGCTAACAACCTGTCCCCTGGCTATGTGAAAACTGAATGTTTGAATCCACCCATGGTATCTGGGCTTGGTGCTGGTGATGATTATCTAGAGATTGATGATCTCTTCCCTCTTGGTGAAACTGCTTCCTTCGAGCTGCCGACACCAGAAAGTCTGTATCCCCAGCATCATTTGGAGCAGTGCCAATATAATGAGTTGAATCGTCACCAATATCACAACAAGAGTACTCTTGCAGCTTCTTTAGTAGCAGGCGACTTGTTTCCACCAATTTCCAACTCTATGCATGATATTTCAGTTGATGATATTAGTTGCAGCACAAACTGTATGTGGAACGACTGCTCAAACTCAACAGTGTGGTATCCCTTCTCATGAACTCTACACAACTACTTCAGAGGCATCAGTTACTGTCAACGGTTAAATACGGCATATTGTATTTTATTGGTTCTACGAGGATATTTGGTTACTGAATTGGTACTCTGCGGTGTGAAATGATTTCATCTATAATTGTTGCAACACTGCTGCTCTACTGCACAAACCGAAATTCTCTGCAAAAATGCAAACTACCCTTTCTGCCATCTGTAGTAGGTGAATCAGTATCCAAGTCTGATCAATCTTGCAAGAATGTTGACCAAAATCTTCTAAATTTTGTCAATGAAGTCTTCTCCTGAAGTTCATTGAATCATAAACTCCCATTTCTTGGTGAGGTGAAGCTCCGAATATGTCTTCGTACTTCTCTGAACCAATCCCAGATCCAGTGTTTAGTTGCAGTTGCTGAGGCACCGTCCACTTTTGTGGTATTTTTAATCCGCAACTATCCCTTGTTATGTACCGGAAATGCTTTACATTGACGGTGTTCTGCGGTCTATGTTTGCAACTGTTTACTATTTCTGCTAATTCCAGATCTAGCAGACGCGCCTGTGGCGCGGTGGTTGGGTGCGCCAGTTGGGGCGCCCCAGACCAGGGCTCGAACCCTGGCTTCTGCACAAAGAAAATCCCCTCGCTGGTAAAGCCGGGGTTCGAGGGTTTTCCTAGACCGGGAGAAGGTCTCTTCTTCTTAAAACAAAGCCGTGGGGGCGGTCATACTCCCACCGGTCTAGTCTTTGTTAATCCTAGATCTAGTTTGCCTTATTTTAGCTTCGGGTACTGTGTATAACCGTGCTGCAATCGTTCAACATTCCAGTACTAGCAGGCGATATCAGAAACTTAAACGTGTACCGTGTTCGACATTGAAATTTTGTTTACAGTTCTTTCGCAAAAAAAGAAAAGAAAAGAAATTCTGTTACAGTTCCACACCCAACAATGTTGCCGACATTACATCAGACTGTAATTCCAGGGCGCCATTTGCCTTTCGTACTGCTGCCACACGTTCTGCTCCTGCGCAAGCAACCGCTGCCTCGTCTGCAAATCGGCCATCTGAACATACGTCGGCGGAGGTACCACCAGCGACGCCGCGAATGGATCAGGCCCCGTGGCAGCAACGGCGGCGGCGTTGGCCGCCCCAGGCGGTGGCGGCAGTGCAAGCACCGTCACACCAAGCGGCTGCATCGCCACGCTGCTCGCGCTTCCGGCGAACGCACGCGCTGCGTTTGCCACGACTGCATCGGCCGCCGCGCGGTTGTACATTTCGTCGAGCACCGCCGTGTCGAGGCCGCCGCCGAGCTCCGCGCGCTGCGTGGCGGGCCCGCTCGTCGACTGCGCCAGTGCCGCCTCCCGTCCTGCTGATGGGTCGCCGAACGCCGCCCACTCTGGCGCCGCTCCGGCCGAGTCGCCGTTGAATAGTGCCAACGTCAGATCCCGGCCATGCTCCTCGCCGGACGGCGGCGCAGCGTCTTCGTCCAAGTTCAAGAAGTCGGCCATCATGTCATCGACCACGACGAGCGAACCATCAGACTCAGCCGGCGCCGTCTCGCCGGCATTGCTCTCCTCTCGTGCAGCAGCCTGCTGCTCATCTCCGGGAACCGGCTCAATTTCTTCGGCGTCGTACTTCCTGACAGTGACAGGGGTAGACGGCAAGCTGAGCGGCGGCACCGCCTGCGGCGAGCGGCTCCGCCGCGACGCCGCCGCCTGCCTGTCGCGGATGAACTCGTCCATGAGGTCCAGGTTCTTCTGCCTGACGCGCTGTATCTCGGGGATGTCGGACGGGCGGCACACGGCGGTGGCCCTGCACCACGCGTACAAGTCGTCGAGCTCGTCCACCAGCTTCGCGAGGCTGGTGAAGACGGAGTGGACGCGCACGCAGGCGGGAGTGTCCAGCTCGGCGAAGCGGTCCATGAGCAGGACCATCACCTCCGTCCGCGCCGCCGCTGGCACGGGCGAGCGCGATGGTCGTCTTGTCCTTGGCCGCGCCCAGCGCACGCCGGAGCTTGCTCGGCGCCATGCACGCGTCGCTGGTGCTATGCGAATGGTTGGTTCCTCTGATCCTCTTGCCTTTGAGCTGATGAGGTGCGCAGAAATGGCTGGGCTCGGGATTGAGGGGGAAGGAAACGGAGGTGATATGAAGGCGCGCGCCGGAGGTTGGTGGTTGCCGCCTTGCGGGGCGGGTGGACGCGTGGTTGCGTGGGCGGCGGAGAGGAGGCCGTTCGGGGGGTTTGTGCTGTTGGAGCTGTAACGCCCAACCGAGAGGAACGAAACACGGAGATTCGCGGCGGGTTTTCTTGTTGACGCGGGCGGGAGTGTTCGTTAGCCTCCCCGTGCGGTTTGGATGTTTGGGAGAGCCCATGGACCGTGGCCCTGATAGCTTCACAGAAAAGGCCCAGCTTCCATGCTAATCCTGTTCTGTTCTGGCTTTTTCGGCGGCGGCAAACAATTACCTCGGCAAAGCCCACGTGTTAATAAGGTTGTCTGGCCCACTGGCCCTGTCTGTTGCTCGTTTCGCCGAATTTCAGATGTTCCAGGATGCAACAACACACCGTCAAGCTTTCTGTCAACAGACCGCATGATCCGCGGAGGGAGAGAGACCGTGCCGTGCGCCCGTGCACAGCCGCCACCAATCGGCCCACAACCCTAGGCCTACACGTCCATACCATACACACTTCTCCCGTTTTTGTTCTGTGATCCTTCGTCGCTTCATCTCCCTCCGGCCGCCTGATTGCGGCACGCCGGCACCGCGTCAGGGCCTCGCGCGCGCGGCTTTGGAAGGAGAGGGTCGCTGGTTCCTGCGCGGCGGCCCACATTGCCTACAGAGACGGTCCAATGGGCATGGACATGCTCGTTTCGGCGGCGCTCGAGGAGGTCTGCGCCCGCCTCTCGCGCGGCCTCCCGGTAACCAGCCTCTGGGCGGCGATCTCCGGTGCGTCCGAGGCGGCCGGCCTCCCTCTCGACCTGGCCGTCAAGCGCGTCCTCTTGGCCCGCCTCGTCGCACTCCCGGGCATCGACCTCGTGGAGGGTGAGAGGGAGGGGGCTGCGGTCGTCCACCCGGCGGAGGGCGGCGGCGTGGTGGAGGAGGCCGAGCGGCGTGGCGCGCGGCTGGTTGCCTGCGCTGCCCTCAGGGAAACTTCCTCGGGATTTATGACCACAACAGGAGCTCCAATTCGGTGATGAGCGCCGTCCAGAAGGAGGCGCTAGAACATGTCGGGGCAAGCAGGTGCGCTCTCTCATTCGAGCAAAATTACCATATGCGTCCTACCCCTTCTTCGTTTCTATTACCATTGCCGAGGTTCCTATGAGCTTGTAAGTTTTGCCGAATTCGGATATCTTGCATATTGATTCAGTTAATTATTATATGTCACATGGTTATCTAGTCAAAAGAGAATTTGAGGGTGCTGAATAGTAAGTCTCGATCACGACACATATACGTATATGAATGTACATTTTTTTAGGGCTTGCATTTTGCTGTGTATGCAGTTATCTGTTTGTTTCAGTAGAGCATTACCTTATATAGTGTTTGATTCCTAGGACGAGGTCCATGTCCTACTTTTGTGCAAACTGACGTAGCTATGTAGTGTATTTGGGAGTTGCCGAATTGGATAGCGGAGGATGGACAATATTATTAATTTCTAAAGCTGCACTCTGAAAATCTGATCATACTACTCCTATTTCTTATGAGCACATTGATTGAAGTTGCCAGTATCGACAGTTCTAAATCAAAATTGTATATAGGTCTACTGAGCAGACAGCAGTGAGGAGTTCACAAAAAAAAGAAGGTACAAAATGGACTGAGCTCACTTTTAATGTTCAGTTTAGTGCGGTGTTGACTGCTTATGCCGAATGCCCTGGTCACTCTAGATCCCTGGCTACCCGTGCAAAGTGGTACATACATGCCCCATATGCCATCGGTTTGCCATGGAATTTCCATTAAGCCACACGCTGCTCGATCAGTGCCAGATCCCCACTGGAGTCTTACCTGACAACTTGAGACTCCTTCCCACTTCCTGCTGCCACCAGTCCATCTCCGTGTCAGTCAGTAAGTGTCGCTTTGGAATTTAAGACCATCTGACTGGCCATGACGCAACTCAATTTCATCCTTTCATCTCTCATTTTTTTCGATGAATGTCCTTTGTCTTTAGCACAATGACTCGATCTACCTTCTGATCACTCCTTTAACCATGATGTGAGCCATGCCACAATGAGGTGTCAGCCTCCCGGCACCTGGGCGTACGTCTAGGTCTTTGCTGCGGTGGGACACGAGGAAGCTGCCCCTCTCACCTGACCAGGGCCTCCGCAACTGTTTGCAAAAACTATCGAGTTTTGCAGCTGCAACTGTAAATTACTCACGCATGATGTAGCTGGAACTTGGTATGCTAAGCTCGTTGAATGCCCTGGCAAATCCACCATACTCATACTGTCGTACATAAACATATAGGTATGAATTAAATGTGCCTCTAAGCCATGAGGATCTGCCAAGTTATTTTTTCGAAAACACACAGGAAAGCTGTGTATCTTTGTATTAAAGAAGCAAATAGTTGTTTTACATCGCGGGCCGCTAGAGCGCACGCATGGACACGGTTACACCAAAGAGGACTATACGGCTAAGGGATAGTATACAACCAAAGGCGAACGCGATGGGGAGGCCTAAGTGGCTAATGCGCCATGCCCTGACCTACGCTCGCAGCAGCCGGCCATCTGCCAAGTTATCCCAAAGATCATCAGGAACACCCATGTTAGTGCAACTGGCCTTATTACTCCTGTCATGGTCCATGCTGATACATGTATGCTGCCCACAATATCCAATCTCCTCCTCAAGCCATCCTCTTGTCCATCTACAGCGCAGATATGAAAATACTGTCCCAACTGGTTGTCATGATGTGCAAAATTTCATGTACCAGTATATACACAATCAAAGAATTCCAGGGTACCAGTATATACAGAATCAAAGAATACACACCGGCGATGATGCAAATCCTTGCTCTAGATTCTAGAAATCGGTTAAGGTGGTATGTTATTTCATTGCATGTGCCTTTTCTAGTTATTCCAAGAGGATCAAAATGGCGCAACAGTCCATTGCACATGAAGATGCACAAAACATACTAGAACCTGCCAGTCTGTGGATCGGTTAAGGTGGTATGTTATTTCATTGCATGTGCCTTTTCTAGTTATTCCAAGAGGATCAAAATGGCGCAACAGTCCATTGCACATGAAGATGCACAAAACATACTAGAACCTGCCAGTCTGTTGCCACAGTGAAAAATGAAATTCATGTTTCAAGCACGTATTGGCTCACTTATACGGGTTTAGGAAACTTAATTTTATTTCTCACATTTAATCATACAGGTCTCTCGGGTATGGCATGCTAAAGGGTGGACTTATTTACACCCTGCATTTATGAACATTCGCATGCTTACAGCTTTCTGCAGATTCCTTGCAGTGTAAGCCATATGTACTTTATTCCAAAATTCATATGTGCATAGGCAAAGAAAATTTAACGCCTTTGATAATGGCGGATATGACCTCAAGCATCATCAATGATGTTTTAGAGGAGGCACATTGCTGGAACATGGCGTGGATGATTGATCTGTCATTCTCTTCATTGTGTCTAATGGCTAGTTTTGTGTTGTGATTAGTAGTTGGTTATTTTTTCTCTTCCATTATTCTGCATTTTTCTTAGCTTTCTTTTGGTTCAAGGTCAGTCTTGCACTGTAAATTCTGCTTCTTCTTAAAGAAATGGTTACCCAGGCAAGTTCTCGAAAAAAATGCCTTTAATAATAATGTGTGCAATTTCCTGTACTTGTATCTGTCATAGGACATCTGGTGTCACGCAAAGTATTCTAAGCGAAAAGGTTTGCGCCAAAGGAAACTGCAGTCCAAGCAAAAAGGACAAAAAGGATTACAACAAAGACTTCCATCGTGTTGTAAAGACCCTGAAATCCCAGGGGTTAATTGTTGGAAAACAAGCAATTGTAAAGTTTAATGACCAAGTTGAAGGGGAAGATGCTTCACGGAAAAATCGTGTTACCAGCACCAACTTATTATATCTCTCACGATATGCCAAAGACTTGAATATGAACTTGCATCAAAGAATCGAGATTACAAAGCCTAGACTTGTGAGTGATGAAGAAACCAATTTAGGTGCTTTACAAGAAGAAAATGAGACTCTTAGTGTATCTTACAAGAACGATGTATCTATTCATGATTATCTTGCAGAAATGAAAGCCATATGCAACAGACTTGAAGAAGCTAGTGGAAAGGTAGACTGTTCTTTTCCTTTTGTTTGCGTGTTGCTTTAATTTTTCATTTTACTAACTTTGTTTAGCTATTTTCTCTCTATATAGGCTCTTTCTATGTCAGATATAAAAAAGGATCTCAGTTACAAGATGCCATCTGGGCACAGAGCATGGAGAAATGTAGGTTTGCTTGGAATCACTTGGTGCCTATATATGTTCCCTATTTTCTGGTTCTTCTCATGGGACGCTACTGAGATACCTTTTTCTTAGGTACTGCATAGGCTTTTAGATGCAAAACTTGTTGAAGAAATCGATGCCAAAGTTGACGATGAGGTGACGTTGACCTTGCCATCCTGTTTCTCAATCACTTGCAACAAAAACCATGTGTAGCATGCCCACAAGTTATCTCAATGATTGTAGCAGTTCTATTCAATAGTACAGTCTATTTATCAACTGCAACAACTTATGCAACAGTTTATTTCAGCTGCAATGGAAAAGCGATAATACAATCTGTTAGGCATAAAATGACACAGTTAATTCAATGTGCGATGCCTCATTTGAGCTGCAACCATTTACACGGTTGCTTAGTTGGTGCAACCTGCAAGTTATATAAATAATTCCTTTTTTCCAGGTTGTTCACTGCTTACGTCTTCTTAAGAGCTTTAATCCAAATGAGTTCGAGCCAAAAGGTCCAACCCCAAACTACAAACTTGGCAATAAAGTCCTTGCAAGTGATCAAGTTATGGAGCTATCATTAGACAATTGTATATACGATATGATCAATGCTCAAGGGCTAAAAGGTGCAACCCTTGTTGAGGTACTACTCTGAACAGTCACATTATCCTTCTTGATTGTAATCCCTAATGGATGGAAATAGAACAAAACTCCCTGTCATGCAAATTGTTATGTGTGCATATAAAGCGGGTTGAGAGTTTTTTTTGTATTATGCGTCCATCTTTAGTCCAATGAGGGAACATTTATTTATTTATTGCATTTGAGATTTACAACCTATGGCGTATGTCTTCATGTTATGGCCAGTGGGCCGGTAGTAGGCCTAGGGCCCAGCCCATGAACAGTGCCCGCGGTACTGTAGCGGCGGGTACTGTAGCGACAGCCGGAGATTAGGGTTTAGGAGAGTCACCTCTATTTAATAGAGGCCCCTTGTATCAGTTGAGTTAAGCAGAAGTATAACCCTAATTCTCAGAGCCTCCTCGGAGGGCGAGATTGGTTCTGCCTCTGCTGTTCGTGTTCATCTATCCTAGTTAATCAGTCCATAACAACTTGGTATTCAGAGCCAGCTTTCTTGGATCGCATCTGCTTCCGCCGCCGCCACCATAAATCCCACCCAATCCCACCCGAGATTGGATCTGCACCAGCCCGTGAACAGTACCCGCGGTACTGTAGCGCGCGGGTACTGTAGCACGCACAGCCCTTCCGCCATGATCAGATTGCATCTGTTCGTCCATCTCCTCTCCTGATCATGGGAGAATCTGTTCGTTTCCCCAAGTACGACGGTGCTGCAGATCCCCTGGACTGGCTCGACCAATGCGAGCAGTATTTCCACTCCAAGGGCACTCCGGCAGACATGTGGGTCTGGCTAGTTCCCTTCTTCCTCAAGGGCGACGCCAAACAGTGGTACGATCGTCTGGTGACAGACCATGGCAAGCCGTCTTGGTCGGAATTCGTGGACAGCATCACCACGCGCTTCGCGACGGCCGGTCCCACGCCAGCGCTCTCGTCTCCACCACCAGTCGTGCCTCGTACGCCCTCGTCACCTGCCGTCGCCAAGATCCTTGCCAAGATCGACTCCCTCTTCGCGTCGACGTCCCTGGCTGCGGCGACTACACCGGCCGTGGCGCCCTCGTCTTCGCCACCCGCGGCGCCTTCCGTGGCGGCCGTTCCGACGACGACACCATCAACGGCTCCTGTTCTCGCGTCGACGCCCTCGTCACCATCACCCGCGGCGCTCGTCTTGGCGACTTCTGCAGCCACCTCTTCGACGACCGCGGCCTCGTCTACGGCAACGGCTCTGCCAACACCGGCGGCACCTGTCTCGACGGCGCTCGTCCCGACGAAGTACGTGGTGCCGGCGCGCCGCCACGCACTTGCGCATCTCCGCCGCCCCGACAACCACGTGCCTTGTGCGGTTGCGGCGCATCCTGCCGCAACGCGTGCGGAACCACCACCCGCGTCGCTCGTCCTGGCGACTTCTGCGGCAACTTCGCCGACGACCGCGGCACCTCTCTCGACGGCGCCCGTTCCCACGGCGTTTTCCGCGACGCCCGTGTTTACGCCATCTGTGGCGGCCGCCCCCGCGCCGACGTCCTCGTCTCCGCCCACGACCGCGGCCCCGTCCTTCGCAGCATCGTCTGCGGCACTCGTCGCGGCGACACCCGTAGCACCTGTTCCGACGGCGTCCGTCCTCGCGGCGCCGCCCGCAGCGGCCGTCCCGGCGACGCTAGTTCCTGCACTGCTCAGGAGGTCAACACACCCGGTGGACTCTGCACCGTCGCTCCACGCCGCCACCATCGCTGTTTCCACGTCGCCAGCGGCCTCGACGGGTCCTCCGAGTGCGGCGCCGTTGGTCTCGCCTCGAGCTGTGCCTCCGTCTCGCCATGCGCGTCCCCGTCTTCGGCATCTTCCGCGTCGCCCGCGAGATCGTATCTGGTGTCCCCGGCGTCTGCCGCGTCTCGCGCAGCCTCTTCCGCGCCGGCGCCCGTCGCCCAACCACCAGCCCCGCGTCCTGCACCATGCGCAGCTTCGTCTACGGGCCGGGATTCTTTGCCCGCCCCATCTTCGGCCTCTGCACCTGCGTCGTGTGTGGCTTTGTCCGCGCCCGCCGGGAGCCTGTTCTCCAGCCTTCGTCACCTTTGCAGCGATCGCTCGGCCCACAGGAGCTCCTACCGCGACTGCTTTTGGCTGCTGTGTGCTGCCTCTTTTTGGCCAGCCCTTCGTCGATGTTCGACGGTCGTGCGGGCCATCACCAGTACCCCTCGCCGGACCATCGGGGTGCTCGCTTTGGCCGCCGTGAGCATTGCTGCATTTGGCGATGTTCGCCCTGGATCGTCATCAGCTTCAGCGTTGGTGTGCTGTTTTTTGTCTCAAGTCTAGTTTCTTCAAAAGGCAAGCAAATTTAGGTTTAAGCCGAGATGTAAAAGTCTTAATGGTGTGTGCCGTGTCTAGTCGTCGTTTGAGTCAGGTGTTTGCTATTCTGCGCATTATCACAGCTCGAGGGCGAGCTGTCTTCGAGGGGTGGTGAAGTGTTATGGCCAGTGGGCCGGTAGTAGGCCTAGGGCCCAGCCCATGAACAGTGCCCGCGGTACTGTAGCGGCGGGTACTGTAGCGACAGCCGGAGATTAGGGTTTAGGAGAGTCACCTCTGTTTAATAGAGGCCCCTTGTATCAGTTGAGTTAAGCAGAAGTATAACCCTAATTCTCAGAGCCTCCTCGGAGGGCGAGATTGGTTCTGCCTCTGCTGTTCGTGTTCATCTATCCCAGTTAATCAGTCCATAACACTTCAAGATCTGTCACAGCTCACGTCCCACGGTCAATTTTCTAGTGTAACAAGAATTCTTGATGCTTATCTTGCGTAATTATTTTCTTTATTTCTTGAAAACAGCAACTCATGTTCTCGTTAAAATTCCAATCAGCTTGGCAAACGTCTTGGGGGCAAGTACATCAATCCAAAAGAACTCCATGACCGAGTGTTACCTATGCGTGAAAGGTTCAGTTTGACTTCGGCCTTGGAAACTGTAGGCAAAATAAAACAGCACAGAGTTTGGACTTCAAAAAACTTTTCCCTTCACAAAGCTGCTCAGCGAAATTGTGACGTGCTAGATGATCATGACTATTGTTCTGATTTGTGGCCTCCCATTACATCTAAAGAACCAGATTCTCTTAGCCCAGAGGGTGACTCGTTTATTAATAAAGATCTCTTGTTTAAACAAGATTGTCATGATAAATCAGTAGTAAATCATGTCCCGAGTAACCATGAAGCTTGTGTTGGAGTTCCTGAGCTAGTTGAACAAGGTACAGTAATAGAAAATCCTGTAAGTTCCTACTTTTTTCTAAAAATCGTTCTTAATATCTCTTTAGGAATCACTATGCTCGTGGTATTTGTGCTGCCTGAAATTTGACTTAATTTGGCTTTGATTTTTTATCACCCATAGATCCAAATGGCTCCACGTAATTCCACCCAGGTATTATTATGATATGCCCTGTTTCATACATGAGTCCGCTAGTATGACCTATTTCAGCCCTGCACATTCTGTTGATAGGTCCCAGGTTAGATGAAAGCTAAAAACAATTTTTTGATAGGCTCAAGGGCTGCCTCTGCTGTTCGTGTTCATCTATCCCAGTTAATCAGTCCATAACACTTCAAGATCTGTCACAGCTCACGTCCCACGGTCAATTTTCTAGTGTAACAAGAATTCTTGATGCTTATCTTGCGTAATTATTTTCTTTATTTCTTGAAAACAGCAACTCATGTTCTCGTTAAAATTCCAATCAGCTTGGCAAACGTCTTGGGGGCAAGTACATCAATCCAAAAGAACTCCATGACCGAGTGTTACCTATGCGTGAAAGGTTCAGTTTGACTTCGGCCTTGGAAACTGTAGGCAAAATAAAACAGCACAGAGTTTGGACTTCAAAAAACTTTTCCCTTCACAAAGCTGCTCAGCGAAATTGTGACGTGCTAGATGATCATGACTATTGTTCTGATTTGTGGCCTCCCATTACATCTAAAGAACCAGATTCTCTTAGCCCAGAGGGTGACTCGTTTATTAATAAAGATCTCTTGTTTAAACAAGATTGTCATGATAAATCAGTAGTAAATCATGTCCCGAGTAACCATGAAGCTTGTGTTGGAGTTCCTGAGCTAGTTGAACAAGGTACAGTAATAGAAAATCCTGTAAGTTCCTACTTTTTTCTAAAAATCGTTCTTAATATCTCTTTAGGAATCACTATGCTCGTGGTATTTGTGCTGCCTGAAATTTGACTTAATTTGGCTTTGATTTTTTATCACCCATAGATCCAAATGGCTCCACGTAATTCCACCCAGGTATTATTATGATATGCCCTGTTTCATACATGAGTCCGCTAGTATGACCTATTTCAGCCCTGCACATTCTGTTGATAGGTCCCAGGTTAGATGAAAGCTAAAAACAATTTTTTGATAGGCTCAAGGGTTTGTATACCTGGATGCATTTCATCCAATTATTAGAGTTCGATAACTTGAAACATGCTGTCCCAAGCTTGTTTGTTGACTAGTTTTAATTTACCTTTATTTATTTATTTATATATGTGGTCCCTTGTTTGGTTTCTGTAATGTGCAGTTTGACTAGGCATATTCTACAAGATTTGAATTTAATAGTTATTTTTTATGATCTCTTTGCTAATTAGAAGTTCATAATCATAAGTCACTGTGACTAAACCAACCTTTTCTTTTTCATTAGTTGTGTTGCTGAAAAAACTATAAGGTTTCAAGTTTTGATACATGAATGCCTTATTGAAATCAACGTAGAGTAATTTATGGACTGCAGGGACATAGTACTTGTTTGCTCAATTGAAGCGATCCTATTTTTTTCCCCTTTTAGATAGCGTTGCCTTTCAGAGGAGGAGGTGTCATTGGCCTGCTTCAACTTCTGATTATCAAAGACAGAAAAGGATTCTTCACATATTAAAGGTTGCTTGCTGTGTTTCTTTCAATCATTTTTTTCCTATATACCCATGCTGGAAATCAATACCCTTGACAAGCTTGACTTGTGGCATGATTTTTTTTGTGTGTGTGTCTCAACACCTTTTAATTTCCCTTTGCAGAAAAAGAATTTTGTACTGATGATGGAGTTACGGAAATGGTTAGGGAGACTTGAAAAGGAAAATGGAAAAATAATAGACAGGAAGACATTGATTCGTATTTTGAATAAGCTTCAGAATGAGGGTAGATGTAAGTGTACCAAAATTAGTGTGCCTGTGGCTACAAATTATGTTGGCAGTCGTTCCATTGATGTAATACTGAATCCTTCTGTTAAGTTCATGTCACCAGAACCCATGGATCAAATTAGGAAGAGACTAAGGAATTTTGATTCTGAAAGTCGTTCAGGTGCAGCAGCTAAGTTGAAACAAAAATATGTAGCTACTATAAATGGATTGATGGTTCAACGTAGAGTCAAAGTTAAAAGAACATCAATATCAGTAGCTATTCATGCCAATGGATTCATAGGTGCAAAGATGATTCGGGCAAAGTTGTTGCATAAATTTCTGTGGGTATACGTTAGTGGTTTGCCAAATTGGTGCAACCTATTTGATTGTGCGAAAGAAGGGCAGCATGACAAGAACCTTAATCAGCTATATCAGCTGTTTTCTATCACAGCAGCATTAAAAACAATGCCTCTTGAACTCTTTCTACAAATTGTTGGATCAGCAAAGACTGGCAGTATGATAACAAAGTGTTCTCTTGGAAAAACACTTTCAGAGATTCCTACCAATGTATACAATAAGCTCATGGATACTCATGCCAAGGGCCGACTGTCACGCTTAATAAATATTCTAGATAAGCTCAAGGTAATGTTCTTTGTCTTTGACGTTTTCTATTAATATTGTGAAAATCTCAATCTTTAGGTATGTTCTTAAAACTAAGAATGTTGCAAAACTGTTTTCTTAAGTTAATATTTTGCCTGCTGCATTTTTTGTTATGTCACTCCAGTTCATATTTCATGCAATTCAGCTTGCATGCTAACTTGACTGACCTAGCACAACAAACTTCAATGACTGTTTTTTGGGTTACATTTGCTAGTTAATCGGACTTGTGAATGGACATGTAGAGGGTTCTGATGTGCAGTCAGATGCTTTGCCTACACATTCACTGGAGCTCAGGCCTTACATTGAAGAACCTACACCAAGACTTGTTCCATTATCAAATGTCAATGTAAACCATTGTCCAAAATTGAGGCATGATTTTCAGCTTTCAAATCAGGAATCTATCGATGCTTACTGGGAAACATTAAAGTTCTGTTATTTAACAGCAGGCTTGGTCGAGCCAAGTGCCTTCCCTGGCTGTTGTGTGCCCGAGGTTTGTCATCAATGCTCATCATTGCACTATATTTACCTTCTTGAAAGAGGGAGTTGGGGGTGATGTGTATTTGACACCCACACCACTTAATCCTGAAGATTTTTCCTGGCTGCACATGTATAGAAATGTTTTTGCTATTTGCAATATGCAAAAACTGGCATTATTTAATGATTAAATATATGTGATTGATTCTTTTAGGGGAAATGCAGTAGGGGAGATCACCACTATATACGAATGATTGATTGACCCCATGCATTCTTGTGTATAATTTTCAGATTTTAGATAATTGTTTTATTGATTCTTTGAGGGAAATAGCAGTAGTGGAGATCACCACTGTATAAAGATGATTGATTGACCCCATTCATCCATGTGTATAATTTTCAGATTTAGATGATCGTTTTTTCTGTGCATTTTTTAATTTCAGATACCATATTATACTTCATTGGCATCCACCACGTGTGGGCATGATGCTTGTTACCTAATATAATGATGATATCTTACAATTATATCGTTTCTCATCTGGTTGTTGTAAAATGTCCTGCCTATAAGATCCTTTATGCAGTTATGCTGAAATGTGCATGTTGTATTTGAATAAAACATTGTAGACTTCATATTTCATAATTTCACAGGCTTCAACTGTTTCCATCTG
The DNA here is from genome assembly GCA_900205405.1 of Echinochloa crus-galli. Classification (NCBI taxonomy): domain Eukaryota; kingdom Viridiplantae; phylum Streptophyta; class Magnoliopsida; order Poales; family Poaceae; genus Echinochloa; species Echinochloa crus-galli. The sequence continues at coordinate 2,931,650 of OAMR01000006.1, forward strand.
TGTATGACTTCAATGCCATATGTGGCTGCTGTTGCTATTAACTGTTTCATTCATGATTGTCTGATGTAGTTCTACTGTCCACAATGTAGCTATTGAAAAACCTTTGTCGGATAGATATGCGTTATTTCTTGTTTATAATATATTTTGAACCATACATATTGCCGGTTGCAAGCATATTATTAGTTATTGAAAATTTTCCAGTAGTTAATCCTGCTATTTTATGGGCTCCACAATTATACTCAGCCCTTAGTCTGAACTTATGATTTTCATCTCATGTAGGTTTCTCATCCACGTTCATGGAGCTCACTAAGAGTAATGACTACCAAACAAGGTTTAGAATTACAAAAGCGTCTTATGAATGAAAGAGAGAAGGGTAAACTTTCTTATAAAGTTTGGCGTATAATTGCAAAGGAGTTGAATCTCTCTGTGCAGCAGGTATGTGTTTGAAATTCCCCATTTCCATTTGGAGATTCATAAGGATTACTTTTTTTCTTACCGTTTTAATTCATCTCTTTTGCTAATGCTTTTCCTAGATCTACCCTACCTATTAGATAATAAATTAACTAAGTCCTATGCAAAATATGTTACGGGTAAACACAAATCCACTAATGGATCAATATTTGATAGTACTTCAATATAAGATGGAAGTGCTTTCTAGTCCTTTCCACCCATTGTACTTTCACGCAGCCATCTATCATCGTTATTGTCCATTACTCTACATTCTCTGTTGACTCCATCTTCAGCCTCTACTGCACCGCGTCTGATCCCGACAAACCACATCATTGGCTTCATTCGACCACCAACCTTTTGCCAAGAAATCTGCCTCTGATCCACAACAGATGGATCTTGCTCTTCATCATTAATGCACCAATATTTAATGGATAAGCCCAACCAAACACAAAGTAATGGAACCAGTTAGCGCTGTGATGTGGTTCTGATACAAAAGCACTGAAACACCGAACCAAACAGCATCTTGTTTTTTTTTTCGAGAACACGCATCTGCTGCGTATCTTTGAAGAAAAATTGTGAGACTACAACGCGGGCCGCTAGGGCGCACGCACTCGAACCGAATTACACAAGAGGACTATACGGCCAAAAGAACAACCCAAGTACATGATCAGTAGGGAGCTAAGCTAAAATATGCTAACTCACTCTCTGTCCTACTGATGCCGCCGTCGGCGCCGGAGCGCACGCCTCAGCACACCCCAACCATGACGTTGGCCTGTGCGGTCGCCGCCAGCAGTTCTGCAACCGAGAGCGCTCGCGCCGCAGGGAAGATTTCGCGGATCGCCGCAAACCTTGTGGAGTCCATGGGACCACGGAACACAGCCTCAAGCTTCTTCTCCCCCCCTGTGCCAGTGTGTCCGAGCCGGCGCAGGACAAGCTCCTCGCCCCTCTTCGATGGTCTGACCGCGGAAAAGGTCTGGTTCGCCAGTCTTCTGCTTCGCCGTGGCGCTGGTGTCGACGGCGACGCCGGTGTTGTGAGGCGTCTCTCTGGGAAGTTAGCCAGTGGCATTTGCAGTGCCTGGCTGACACCAGAGAGGAACGCCGCAGTGGCAGCCTTGGCCTCCTCCAGGCTCGGCTCCTCCTCCTTCGATTTCTTCCTCCCTGCCGTTCGGGTGCCCGGGCGCCGCTGATCTTGGTGTTCTTCCTCTGCTGGGCCGTGCGCGATGGCAGCAGCAGCTTGGGCCGCAGCCCCCAACCCGGCCCGCTTCCTGGAGGATGGAGTTCTGGCTCCTGAATCAGTTTGCTCAGGCCGGCCGTTGGCTTGCGGCTCGCTGTGTATCGGCTCCAGCTCCCCGGCTGGCTGGGTTGGCTCCATCCTCTCTGGGTGGGGCTGAGCCGCTGCCCGACTACGCCTCTTGTAAGTCCTGAGAGCAGCGTGGGCCTCCTGGGCGCCAGCTACCGCGATCAGCTTGGGTTGTTGCGCCTCCACTTCGAACGGTCTCGGGTCTCCTGCACCTGGGTCCGCCGCGTCACAAGCTGGGTGCAGATCCCCGAGTGAGACAGCATCCGCCTCAACCAGCTTCCCATTTTCCTCGACAACGCTGCTTTCCCGAACCGTCAAAGAGGCCTTTTCAGGCGCCGTGGTACTGAGCAGCGTGTCCTCCAGCAGGCGTTCTGGTAGCCTCTCCTCTGTCGTCTCTTGATGGGTGGGATGGTCCTCCGGGGCCCCGGTCAACAGCTCCGTGTCCGCTGTCTGCTGGGTAACGTCCACCACAGCGTCCTTTTGCAGCAGCCCCGTGCAGCTTTCGCCTTTCTTTTTGCTTTCTTCTGACGAGGCCCCTGGCCCGGTGTTACCGTCGATGCTCGCCGGAGAAGACAACCGGGCCGTGACCACCGTCGGCGAGGTGGAGTCCTGGGCATCCTGATGGGGTGGGGTAGCCACCGCCCTGCCCGTCGTTGAGGAGGCGTAGAGGCCGTCGTGGTGGACCACGGACGCCGGCCGCCCGTCCGTTCCGGCCGCGCCTGGCCGGTCAAGCGCCACCGCGTGGAGCACTTGCACAGCCTCCGCTTGCGCACCTGGTGCGATATCGACCTCGCCGCCGAGGTTGAGTTGCGAGCTATGACACCTTCAAGTTAGAGGTTACTTCTTACTTGAGGATGGTGGTTAATTGAGGATTTTGGTGTCTCTGTTTCTGCATCAACTCTTTTGTATGAGAGTACTGGTGCTATGGGCATTACTTTAGATCCAGTGAACCATGATCTTGCTTACCAAGCATATTACATGTTGATGCTTCTTACACAAGGACATATGTGCCTTCTGAGCTTCAGCTGGTGTACTTTTTCATATTGGTGCAAACTGCACCTCACCGGGAAGCCCCATGTGTGTATAACCATCTTGATTTTTTGGGGGATTGTACAAGTATTTCGTGCATATTAGCACATGCTTATATGGGCTTAGGGCCTTCATAATGAACACAAGTTCTATACATTTGATCGCATCATTCTTTTCTAAAATTAGTCACTACATTACCTGTCTGATTGTTTCACCATCCCAATTCAATTTTTATGGCCGATTTGTTTCTAATATTTTTGTTTATGAGTAGTATTTTCAAATTTTGTACTATATATGTGGTTCCCGTCCAATATCACTGACTCGACGAATTGGTTTATGCTTATTTAGGTGCTGCGTGCTTCCTCCAAGAATAGACAGATTCATGGGCAGGCAAGTACACAAAATCAGCAAAACAATAGTTCTAGTTCTAGATCAACCACTCAGAAAAGGAAAAGGTCTGCTGACGGGATTAACATGAAGTTTATTAACAAAAAGGTTCAAGCTAGTAAATCAGTTGAACAGAGATCAGACCACCCTATCCTGGATGAAGAAAGAACGGAGAGAATCTCTTCATCGTCTGCTAATCTACAAGAATGTATGCTGGTATCCAGAGCTGGCAGCACTCCCACATGCATTGATACTGCCTTGCATACAAATAAGGATAAGGAAAGCAGTCAACTAATCAGTCAATCTACTCTGTTAAGAAAAAGTTGCACAGGGAAGAAAAATTCTATCTGCCTATCTTGAATCTGACAGGAACAATGCTTCTAATGACATTGTTGAAGAAATCCCAACTGAGCAGAAGCAGCTGGTAAGTAGTTATCTATTTCTCCTCAGGCAAACATATAATTTATATTTAATACTGATTTCCACCTTCGAATAATCAGGTTAGGCAAGTTGCAACCAGCACAAATACTGTACTTCCGGAAACTGGACTCTGTGAACAGGCGGAATTGTGTAGACATTCCAATGCAATCCATGGAAGTAAAAATACGGCAATTGCCTGCAAATTTCATGGAAACATTATCGAACTCAACAAAACTGAGATTACTAAAAGAGTTGCTTTCAAATCCGTGGCAATTGCCAATGCATTAGAGCTCCTGAAGGTGTTTCTTCTCAACTCATCATTGGGTTCAGAAGTTCAGGCTGCATTAGCAGCAACCTTCCAGCTTTATTCAGAGATTGAAATTTTTAATGCCCTTTCATTATTGAGAGAGAAGAACTTCATGGTCAGTACATGAGACTTATCCACCAATATATCAAATCTCCCATCTTACACGTTTCTGTAGTCCCTCCCCTTGTTGGGACCTGCAGACAGAAACCAAATGTTCATATTTATTTAGGATCTAATAAGCAATGTTCAGCTTCATAGCTCTAAAATAAGATGGCCCTTTTCAAATTCCAGCAATGAGAGAACTATCTGTACATATATGTAGCAGTTTCATAGGATTAAACATAGTAGATATATATCTGAAATGTGGTCATATCACAAACCGCCATTAATAAATTAGCTTCATACAGAACCTAGATGCACTAATATAAGCTTGCCTATCATGGATGTCAATGCTGGGTTTTCTCATGTTAATGGTCGGAACTATGTGGTTAAACAAAATTATAAATGTGATGCCTCCTGTTTTGCAGGTTACTGGAAATGAACATGTAACCCTTTCTGGAAAATTTTTCTTCAATGCTTCCTATTCACCTTTCCCATTTGGTTCCGGGAAGAAGGCTTCTGAATTTTCAAAATGGCTTATAGAGCAGCAAAAGAATATTGTGGACAGTACTTATTTGTATCCAGATATACAATGTGGGGAAATCGTTCACCTCTTTTCTCTGGTGTTGTCAGGAGAGCTGCTCATTTCACCTTCCTTGCCAAATGAAGGAGTTGGTGAGGCTAGCAGCTCCAGTCATTTCATCGAAGATGCCAGTGAATTGGATGGCCATACTCACAAACGCAAGGCTGTGCAGTTCGAAAGCAGTAAGAACAAGAAACACAAACCTTTGCCTAAGATAGATAGTGACTTCTGCTATCGTCGAGATAAAGGTTTCCCTGGTATCCAAGTGGCTTTGAATCAAGAGGGGCTTCAAACAAGCAATCTCATGCAAGTGTTACATCATAAAGAATGCCATATGTTTACTTTAGCCAGGGAAATGGGAAGCAAGGATGTTGATTCCCAAGTAGAAAGCCGCGACATGTTATCAGATTTAAACAACATGAGTTCATGTCGTTGTTTGTTGGCTGCATCTCATTTGGAGAATTCTTATACTGGATGGCCTTGGGATGCTATGAAAATATATTCCGAACAGTTACCATCTTTATCTTGTAATAAAAATGATTCATCTATTCTTTCTTCTGACCTGTTCAGAAATACATTTTGTATTATTCATCAAGCTGGTGAACAAGGAGTTAATTTGAGGGAAATTTCGCAGGCATTGCATCCACTAGGTACTCTTTATTCTCGTGAATAAAACTTGGTATATTTTTTTTATAGAAGTTGTGCCATAAAGCTACATCCTCTTTGCAGGATTCATTTTGTTTGGTTTTATATCCTGCAGGCAGGCAGTCTATCGATTTGGTTGTTGATATGCTTGAGAAATTTCAGCTGGCCATTAAGGTAGAGTTGTGAATATGCATGTTGTAGATTGGTGTGCCTGTTTTTTTTATTACTGTTTATCTATGGATTAGTAAAATTCACTTCATACGCACCTAGCTGTGAATATATCTATTGTTCACCTTTCTTCGGTTTCCTCTCTCTCTCTCTCTCTCTCTCTCTCTCTCTCCTGTTTTTGAAATCTCATCAATTAACATAATATATAGGAGTCTGAATTTGGTCAATGGCTTCACAGGTCAATGCATATGATGGTGTGCAGATTGTTGACTCATTACATAAGCCAAAGTATCATATAACGACACTTGCCGAATACAGTCATAGCAGCTGTTTGCGAGCTCCGGCTTTTGAAAAAGGGTTGGTTGGGGACACCAGAAATATACAGAGAGAGAAGCATGTAATTCCTACTAATTTGCAGGGAACTCTCAAAAAGCCATGCATTGGTCACACTGTGACAGTTCTTGATGTTCAAAGGAAGCCAAGCTCTCATTTGGACAGTGATGAACGTCCTGGAGATGATGAAAGGTCATCTAATTGGCGCTCGGGCCGTGGCTGCTGTCAAGTTTGCGAAAGCCATATTTATCATCCCATATTACCATGGATAAACGGTGATGGAAGTATGAATAGCACTGTATATGAAGGTTTAAGTCGTCGAATTATCGGATATGTCATGCGATATCCAGGAATTGTGGAGGTGTGTTAATTTTTATTAATCAAACCTGCTTATTTTGGATGGTGATTTTTTTTCAAAATTGTACTCCCTCCTTTCTAAATTATAACTTGGTTTGGTTTTCGATTTTGCCCCGTAAACAGTTCAGAGTCATCTAATATGGTTAAACATGTTTGGTGTTATATGATGAAGAAAGTATACTTGTTTTTGACAATTCTAAACTTAACGCACAGAAATGGGAAACTCACCTATAGATCAAATATTGTATAGCCTTCATGTACATTGAAATTTCCCCATTGTGCATTTGATGGTTTTAACTAGCTCTGTTTTGTTTGTTCTGTTGTACACTTGTACTTCCACTGTGATCATCTCCTGTGTAATGGTCTTCTTTTCTGATTGTCTTCTTTTCCTGTTGTTCTAGTCACTTAAATCCCTCACGCGGGTTGTCTTAAGTTCATCAGGCGGTTCTTCTAAATGTCATTTACTGAAAGATGTTTCCATTTCCTTATTGAGTTACCATTCTACCTATCATTGTCAATATCATTATTAAAAGTTTTGATCCTTTGCTCTGTTCTACTTGTATCAGGAGGACGTTATCCATCGGATGGATGTACTGAATCCTCAGGTACGTTGGCTACATGTTCATATTTGTAACTGTATGTGTATATTCGATATTCAAATGTCAGTGGTTTTAGTAACAGCATTTTACGTTTCCCCCTTTCAATCATTGGTTTACCTTCTCCGTGTGCAGACATGCAGGACCTTGCTGGCAAAGCTGACAACTGATAAACACATCTATGTTCGGGTGTTTGATGAACATGTGCCTACTGCTCCGATCATGCTGCAGAGTCTCGTAATGCAAAGTCAACATGACGAACCACCCTCCAAGTGTGGAAGGCGGTACTTCGCTAATCCAACGAGTACCTTCATGCTGTAGGATGTCACGGATGGCTTGTTCTATACAGTATTCGTTACTGCTAATAAAGCTGTGTAACGTGTAGTCGTGTACTATTGGCCTAAGCTTGTCATAACAGAAAAGAGGATTAGGGATTTAGACAGCTTCATTCGTTGGGCTTGTTGATCTCTTTTGAGAAATTTGGCGAAAATTCGGCTGGTGAATCCACGATGTTTTCATCCTTCTCCCGATCTGATGTTTCAGGAGCCAATCTTTTGCCTACCGACAGTCATAATAGCTGTTGCATCGATAGTCAGTTTTTCTGGCTTCCCTTCAAAAGCAATGGCACGTCGAGAGTGAGTGTTCGATACAGTTAAGCACTCCCTCCGGTTCGAAGTACTTTTGTTTTTATCCTTATTTATAACCTTTAAAAATACTCATCGTTCTACAACTTAACTTTACCTTTTTTTCAGCCTTATCAATTTATATTTTTACCACTAACTAGTTTGCTTCTTCGTCCCTGCACACTTTATAGAATATTAATTGAGAGTAAGATCATTTTATCTACCACGATTCATGTATGTCTAAAACCTCACTCGAATTACCAGCTCATCTTTGGTAGGTTCAAGATGCAGGGTTCTCCAAATCAGAAGACATCAAAATCAAATGGCAGATTTACTAGCTAGGCAAGGTCTTATCACCTTTCACTCCAACCAGCCTTCTTTTTCAGGATTTTGTACAGACCCTAGTCATGTTCATGGTGCCTACTTTTGAGTGCACTCCAACTTGTAACCATTAACTATGTAATGGTTCTAATAGCCCATGCTGTTAACTTCTCAATGAAATGTTTCTTGTCAAAAAAAAACCTCACTCGAAGGTAGCACGTGCCACTGCTAATGGATTGGGCCACGTAAAATGAACGAAAACATAAATATTTAAGGGGATATCTGAAGTTTATGTATATTTATGTAGTAATTTAGACTTTTTGTTTCATTATGAGCAATGCAGTGATACTGATACCGTTCGCTTTCGAAGAAGAGACTAGAAGCGAGGTAGAGGACTTTAAGAAGGGAAGGATAAAAGAAAGGAGCGGCTGGTGAGGCTTTAGCTCAACTGCCAGTCCGCCATTGCCAGCCATCCATTCCATTCCCATCCAATGGCGCTCGCGCTCTCGATCTCCCTCGCTCCGCCAGTAGCTGCGGCCGCAGCCGCAGCCGCCGCTGCCAGCACATGCAGCCCGAGCTTCCTGCGGCCGGCGGCGGTGGCGATGAGCCGCGGTCGGACCAGGCCGCGCGGCAGCGTGGTGGCGATGGCGGACATCCTCGGCGACATCGGCGCGCGCGACCCGTTCCCGGCGGAGATCGAGAGCAAGTTCGGGGAGAAGGTGCTGGGCAACGTGGATACCCTCCACCAGATCCTCATCCCGACCCTCTCCGCGCTCTCGCTCGCCAGCGTCCCGCTGGAGCCCGGCGCGGGGGCGCTCTCCCTCGACGACGCCCGCAAGCTCCTCTTCAAGGTCGTGGGGTGGAGGCTGGTGCTCTCCGACGGCGGCGAGCCGCAGCGGCCGGCGCGGCTGGAGTGCGTCTGGAAGGTCCGCGACGAGCGGTGCGGCCAGGAGCTCATCGCCAGGATCAACGCCGCGCTCGACGGCGCAGGGCACGGCCCGGCGGCGCTGGTCCTGGAGGGCAACCAGGTGACGGCGGTGCTCTCGACGCCCTCCGCCGACGGCGACAGCCTCACCGTCAACGACTACATCGTCGCCGCCAGGATAGACAAAGTCAAGACGCTCGATCTTATCCCGAAGAAACGAGTCTGGGAGTGAATTCCCAGTGACGCGTTTCTCGATCATCAGCTCAATTGAATTTCCTTCCATCGTCCATTCTTGATAGTAATGTTGGAATTGGAATTCAGTTGGTTGGTGTTGGTGTATTGTACAACTTGTACCACCGTGGGCTTGTTCCAAACGAACAAGCCAACGAAAAATTTTGCAATTTAATTTCTTCTCGTTTTTTATCCGAAAAGGGTACATTTCGCTATGCAGAACTACAGACATTTACGTAGAAGTCATTTTAGGATTGATGCTAAGGTTTAGAAAGCCGTCTGCATGATTCATATATTGAGCCAATAAGCTGATTCGAACAGCTAACCATAACAAACGATGTTCCTATATTCTGGTTTCACATGAAAAATGGCACCTCAAGTGCATTGGTGCTGACGTGAGAGTGAGCATGCGACAAATGAGTGGCAGAGGCCGGCCACTTAGGGCCTGGATCCCACAAAGAAAACGGAGATTCTAAGCAAGGAAGAGGACAACAACGTGGGGAGCGATAAAAGTTAGGCCTGTGTCAGTGGTTTCACGGGAGTTTCATGGCATTTAACGTGATGATGTGGCAGAGAAGAGAGTGGAGAGTTTCATGAAATGTGAGAGGAGTTTTATCACCATAAAATTCATCTGGCACAGTTACCTAGTTTCTGGTTTAGGTACGATGAAACGCTGCACTGAGACTGACCTTGAGGCACTGGTTTGGTGAACAACTGCCAGCCATCCATTCCATTCCCGACCTGCAGCGTGGTCGCCATGGTGGACCTGCTGAGCAAATCACTGACCCAAAAACGATTGTTACGGTTATTGGGCTCCCTCATTTCCCTATACTAGGCCGCTGGTGTGCTTTTGGGCTCGTGTCCTGTCGATTTTCTGGGATTCGATGAGGCTTCAGGACACGGGCCGATAGAGAAGGGAGGGAGCCCAATAACCGTAAGAATCAGGCAGCAGGCATTCCAGGCCTAAAACGTGAGCCCAAAAGATGCTCCGTCGCTCTCGAATCATCATATGCGCCACCCCACAAAGACGCGCCCGTCCAAGTGAGCGGGCTAGACAAGCTCGAGACGCCTTGCCGGACATAGCAGACTGAACTGAACCAACGAACCGGCAAGCCCACCGTGACCCCGAAAACTCGTGGTCAAGCCAAGCCGCATCCGCATCAAACAAGACGACCGACCGGGCAGGCCCGCGTTCAGTGAGTGCCGAGCGTCTCCTGCCGCCGACTCGCTTTTTTTTTTTGCGATCTTGGCCGGCAACGGCGATGCATGGAGCGAGCGATCCAGAATTCCTGGTGACCACGCATGTTGCAGAGTCAGGAAAGCGGAATGCAAAATGGCCTGCTCCGACTCCGAGAGATCCAAAGAATTCCTGTTCAGAGGGAGGCTTGGCTTTATCCCTGGCGTCGGGTCACCTGTCACGTCCGGGCCCGTGTCACTGTGTGTGCCGCGGCGGCGGGCGCCACTCCCACTCTCGTGTGCGCCGTTCCAACCTCGCTCGGCTCGCTCACTCCTTTGTCAGTCGAGGACGACAACGGCCTCCCTGGATTCTCCGGTCCCGTGAGGTTGAGGCCGGCCTTGGTGGGCTTTGTCCCTAACAATAATGCAGGGATGTAGCCAAAGCCGCAACGGCATCGGCAGCAGCAGCAACTCCATGTAGATGTAGGCTAGAGCATTTTTCTTACTGAGTTCAGAAGCATAATTCAAGCTAGTGACATTCAGCGTTCAACTCTGCAAAGTCACAGCGGAAGGCAGTAGCATTGCTCATAATCTAGCTAGCTATTCAGGCAGGGAACCATGATTGGATTTACGCATCCGTTGAATTTCCATCTCGATTTAAAGATATGCAGAGAATTCATGAGAAGAAGGAAAAGACAAGGAACCATTCAAATTCTTTAGCAAGAAGTTTACTCTGCACTTATGCAGGCCATTTAACCATCTGCCGATCGAATCACAGAGGGGCTGCAAAATGCATCCGGCCGGGATCATTTAGATCGTCTCCATGTGCTGTGTACCGGTTGCTTTCTGTATTAAGCACAAAGGCAATGCTCTTTGCGTACCGCCAGTTGCTTTCTGCGTTAAGCTTTGGCATCTAATGCTGCCGCCGCGGCAGAAGCGAAGATATTTTGAGCCATGGTTTTTTTTCCTTTTTTTATTCGGTATATATCATATATATAAGGTAAACGAGCCTTTTTTCTACAATATATTTTTTTGTTTCTTTTTCTCGGTCGATTAAGAGGAGTTTATGACAATAGATTTTTCTTTTTCTTGATTGGTGAATTTGGTACTGTATTGAAAATAGAACTTGAGATATTGCAAAGACCGGAGGTAACTCTATCTTTCATCTAGGCTGCGTTTGGTTGCTGACTAGAGCTCGCCACAAGTCGCCACGTCTAGCATTAGCTTCCGTTTGGTTTATGACCTGAGCTGCGGCGTGCCGAAGAAAGTGTGGCGCCGCTTCAGTGTATTTTTCTGCATTTGCTTGCCAAAAGTCTAGCGCTCGATTTGTGCGCCGCACATGCGGCAAGCCACAGCTTCGGCATGGCAAACGTCGGCAGGGACCAAACAGAGCCCTAGTGTAAAGTCATCGTATCACTATAGCTAGGTAACCAAACACATGTTATACACAACCAGGCTTAGCTTATATAAACAATCAAACACTAGCAATTGTAGTGCTCAAGCCAGGCTTGGTGTGGCCTGGCTTAGATTCTTAGCCTGGCTAGGCTGAGCCAACAAACCAAACGGACGGTAATGCTGCCGCCGCAGCAGAAGCGAAGATATTTTGAGCCACGGTTTACAGGTTCTAATCAAGGTGACCAGCGGGGTTCTGCTCCCTGCTGTAACAGTTGCCTCTGCACGGACGTTGTGGTCCGGTATAAGTTAGGTGTGATCACGGATCTGGTTGTACCTGCTGCAGCAGTTTTTTTTTCTGTACGAGAAATTCAGCATCTCAGCCCGTACAGTACAGCTTTGTTTTCTTGGTTGTCATCACATCACGTTTGGTATGGCCTCCCCGATCGTCGTTTTTGCCTATCGCCATTGCCTGCTGCATTCTTGTATGACATTGCGCCAAGCTGGAGAAAAGAAAACTGAGGAAGGATTCCTTCTTGTCATCATCTACAAACAACACACAACCACACAAGCCGCAGGCCGCGCCCCTCCTCGGTCCTTGCTTCCCATAAATTGATCAGGAGACCGACGACTCCATCATATCCATGGACGCCGCCGTGTCGTCGTCACGGCCGGCCGGCTTCGATCACGCGCGCCAATGTCCATGTCACGTAGGGCACCGGGCCACCGGCCACGCACAAAAAGGGCAGAAACGTTGCGTCGCTAACGGTGGGCCGTCGCGCGCAGAGGTGCGCCGCACTGGCCCTAGCTAGAGGCCGGATCGCGCGCGCGGGGAGCGGATATTTGCGTGACCGGACGCCGGAGAACAGAAAATGAATGACACCGCGAATTTGTCCTGGAAATATTTTCCCGGACAATGATGGGGTGCCTGATTGATGCGACGGACCGACGGAGACGGCGGGCACGTCGATCCGATTGGCCCCGGCTACGATCCGTGCTGACGAGGAAGGAAGACGACGAGACAGCAAATGCACCGCGCGCAACGGCAATGTGTTAACCGACCGACCCATCCGATCGATTGGGAGCCGCGACGTACCCAAGCGGATAGATCGACGCTGCTCTGACTCATTTCACCACATCCTTTCACCTGTGCCGGCCCGGCGGCCCATCCGGCCGTTGTTTTCAGATCGACGTGGATGTGGACACGCCATTTCCCCTGCTCGTCGTGTCAGATTGCATTGGTGCAAGCAAAGGGTTACTAGTAGTGCAGGTCGTCAGGGGCGAGTTGTTGCCCTGCTAGAACTGGCACGTTCTGTGTACAATAGCTAGAGTCTCCTGATGCGTTGTATTAGGGCGCCGAGACAACAGACATGACAATATGGATGCCTGAACGTACGTGCCAATGCAAGGAGAACAATTTTGAGCTGCCAACTTTTGATTGCTACGGCTTGTACCAGCACTACTGTCACGTACTATGCCCTAGTCAGTCTAGTCCATTTCGATCACATACTATTATATTGTTATTAGGACCCCAGAGGACCCCGTTATCCTAGAGAAAAAAATAATCTTCTCCAAACAAAAGACAATCCCGATCATTTTCAGAGCGCGCTTTTCTATCAATCAAGGGCATAAAGTTCTGAAAGATAAGCTCAACTGAATGACACGACCTTTTTTCTCTCTCTCTCTTTCTTCCTTTCCAGAGAATGCACACATACACGGCGAGAGGCAACAGCAACAGCCAACCCAAAAGGTTATCTGGGCCTGCAAGCAGTGGCGAATCTAGAAAAAATACATAGGAGGGGCTGAACTACAAGAGCAAGTCCAAGTGACCAAGTTCATGCATCCATATAAGAGTTTGATTAATGTTTTACACAGCAGGAACAAGCAAATTATGCAATTTGAATCGGGGTACACATACGCACCAAAGAAATTATGCAATTCCCCTCTCATGTTGGAAGCACCATCGTAACCCTGACCGCGAAGCATAGAGATGCTTAACTTGTGGCTAGAAAGCATACCAAGTAAAGCTTCTTTCAAAGCAGCAGCTGTACATCTCTCTATATGTTGAAGTCCAAGAAACCTCTCCAACACCTTTCCTTCATCATTCACAAATCTGCACATCAAATTTATTATAAGTTAGTAAATAATCTGAAATCTGAAATTAGACAAATAAAGTAAAAAAGTCTCAACTACTAACCTCAAAATCACAGCCATCTGCTCCTTTATAGATACATCTCGCGCCTCATCAATAAGCACAGAAAATTTCCTACCACGAACCTCGTCCATAATTTCTTCCATCACTACGTCTGCACAAGCTTTTGTAAGCTCCTTCTGTATATCACCACATAACATCTGACAATTTTTAGCACCATTATCATATGCATCCTTCACTTTCTCAACCTTGTCTTTGTACCAATCAACCATCTCTCTAAATGGGCCCTTGTTGAGAGGCATAAATGACTCATCATGTCTGCGGCGGCAGCATTACCGTCCGTTTGGTTTGTTGGCTCAGCCTAGCCAGGCTAAGAATCTAAGCCAGGCCACACCAAGCCTGGCTTGAGCACTACAATTGCTAGTGTTTGATTGTTTATATAAGCTAAGCCTGGTTGTGTATAACATGTGTTTGGTTACCTAGCTATAGTCACAGATATAATTGGTGATCCAGGAAACCGCAAACGCATCGAGGAACATCCCCCTGAAATTAGGGATCAGGTGAAGAGGGCATATGCTCTCGGTGGTCCAACCCAACCTAGTAATCACCCTTTTCCTCGTAAATAGCAAAGTGGTGAATGGAGATCATTTCAGAAAAGTTGGTTTGATGAATTTGATTGGCTGGAGTATAGTATTTTAAAAGATGCAGCTCATTGCTTATATTGTTATCTTTTCTTTGATGCTGGAAAGCCTGAGAAATTTGGAAGTAGTGTATTTGCAAAGCAGGGGTATGTTAATTGGAAGAAAGCTAAGGAGACTTTTAGAAATCACAGTAGTTGCAAGGCTCATGTGGAAGCTAGGCTGAAGTGTGATGACTTCATGAACCAAAGGACTAGTGTGACTAGAAAATATCATGATTACAGCAAAGAGGAAGAAAAGCGATATGAGATTCGATTGTCATCTTCATTAGAGGTTGCAAGATTTCTCATAATGCAAGCTGATGCTTTTCGTGGGCATGCCTAATGCATATATATATATATATATATATCCATCGTCGTCCATCGATTAGCCTTTCCGCCGTGCACATCGTCCCTGGTTTCGGTGCATGTAGCCAATGCAGAGCGCCATCAGATGGACATGGACTGGACCTGCCTCTTGGCCAGGACCACACGCAACGCGATGCGATGCGATGCTATGCAACGCACGGCGCCCCTCGGCTCGGCTGTGAGCCGTTTGTAGCTAGGCTCGTGATCGTACGGTTGATCTGGTCAAGGACTGAAAACGATCGGTCCTGCTACGCGACGAAATTGATCATCAATGTTTGCTGAAGTATATTAGCGATGAACCATGCATACACATTTCAGGAACCTAGTGACAGACGCACGACGAAATTTGTCAATGGCCGTTGAAGTAGTAAGTATTTCTGCGTTTGCTTAGACTCGGATGGCTCTTTGCAAGTATGCAACTCGACGGTATCAGAGTCGTCAGTCTATGTATGTATTCAGTGCATGCAACTTAGCTGTTAATTCACGGCTCTGGTAGTATGTGAGCAAGCAAGGAACCAGATCAATGAGTTTGATCTGTCATTGCAGAGTTCATTTCGAAGATATGACTGCAAGACCCGGGACTTGCCTGCCATCCGTAATCGTCACGCGTGATGGACAAAGAATGCTGAATGCATGTACATACACATATGTCTGGATGCATGGCTCGAGGCTCGAGCCAATCCGGTTGCACAGTTGCAACTTTGGATGAGCTCCACGGTCCCATGGCCGGCGGCGGTGCGCGCCCTCAAGCTCCACGACCGGCGAGCTCAACGGCTGCCTGCGGAGGGGCCTCGAGCTCCGCCCCGGCGAGCTCCACGGCGGCCGGCGGAGCTCGACCTCCACGAAGAAGGGTGGCGCGCGCTCAACCCCCGGCGCGGAGCTGTTCATATGGCTGCAGGAAACCTCATGGGCAGGCTTGAGCTCCGCATGGTCGCGGGACACGGGGCTCCAGCTTCTGGCCGGCCCTTGCTGTTTGGCCGCATGACGCCATGGCGTGCTGGAACTCCGCCATGTCGTGGCTACGAGCGAACAAGGTGCCACATGCTGCTGCTTGTTGCGAATGGAAATTCGAGAAAGAAATTATGAACAAGAGGAAAGCTGGCTGCAGTTCGTGTTGATTGCTTGCTCGTGTAGACGATTAAGACAGGGAGAGATGAGTTGCTGCTTAGATGCTGGTTATTGTAGAGGAAGGAGCCATGTAGGAGATCGGGAGTGCTCACGGGGTGCTGCAGATTCGCTCGCTTGCTGCTGTTCTGTTGGGGAAGAAGGACCAAGGAAGAAGATGGTGGAAAAAGAGACTGACAGCCGGGACTCAAACTAACGGCGGATAACAGATAAAAAAACAACCGTTTGTCTTCTATTTGACTATTCCTCCAACCAAACATGAAATAAGGATGACTCCATCCCTCAAACCAAATAGATAGGACCATTCCATCCCATAAAATTGGGGCAGGACCAACCCGTCCCACACCGTCTCCCAACCAAACACACGCAAAGATGACAAGTGACGATGACGCTACTCCGGCAGGCATGGATATGGATGCCTGCTACCCAGTGTACGATAATGCGTCGTCATCGGATTACTCACTCTTGCCACTGCGACTGCGTTGCAATGGAGGGGGTCGGAGGCTCGGAGCTGCTTTGACAGGCCGGGTGAGGTCATATGGAAGGCGCCCCTGCGTTATTGTCGGGGCCCGGACACGCCAGGTTTGGTTTTGGGTGGACACCGGTAGCGTGCGGTGCCCATCTTGTGCCGGAACGGCCACGGCCGGGGGCGAGCACGGGCGCGGGCGGCGCACGGCCCCAGCCGGCAACCGCCGCCGCGCTGCCGGCCGCCGGCCTCGTGAAAAGGGCTCGGGCGCGGACGGGACGGGACGGCCGTGAATTGCGCCCGCGGCGACGCATCTCCCCGTCGTCTTCTCGCCTGCGCGCGCGGATCCTTCTGTTCTGCTGCCGTGCAGGCTGGGTGGCTACAGCCTACGGCACAGGCGCCGCCGCCGTTTCCGATGCTCTCCGCCGGGCGCCAGCACCAACAATCACATGGCGGCATATGATGATGGTGGCGAATTGGCGATCCTCCCGTGAACCGTACGTGCGTGCTCGAGAGGATCCAGTACTCAAACGACCCCTGCATCCGCATGCGTTTCAGTGGCCAGTCAGTCGGCCATGGGGATCTCGCCGCGTACTGTAACTATTTGTCTCGTGACCGTTCGTCCGGCTAGGCACTACACGTCAGCTCGATCTGCAGCTAGCCGCATGGCTGGCAGGGGGCCACACGCCCACACAACAGAGAGGCCGCAGGGCGTACGCAGGAGCAGATAGATGACCTGCCCCGGGCGGGCACGGGAGGATCACAGAGGATTGCTCGTGCTGTCACACGAATTTTGCTGCTCGATCCCACTCCGAGGATTTTGGGTGGCCGTTGGTGCGGCAGCACTGTACGCCAGTTCCTGCTAGCTAGGAAGCTCAAGACTTCCGTTTGCGTGCAAAGCCGGCAAGAAGATAGAATGAATTTGCAGAAACACGCGTATTACGATGTTTAGTTACCGAAATGTGAAAGTGAAGTTCGGTGAAAATGTCACATCGAATATTGTATATATAACAAGAAGATAGAATGGATTTGCAGAAACACGCGTATATATGGCTTCTCCGATCTGCGTATCCGCGGGATAATAAGAACGTAGAGGAGTTGCTCACGTCCAGCATCTTTACTACGGCCACCGACAGTTTTTTTCAGGCATTTCACATTTTTTTCTCACTCGTTTGGAACGGCAACTGACAGAAAAACCTGACCTGAGCGCACCTAGGAACCAGAAATCAGACGGCAAGCGTTGTTATCTAGTGTCGCGCGCGTTACCGAGTACAGTATGCGCGTAAATTCCAAGATAGGGTTTGTTCGGACAGGACTAATAATAAGCAAGATAAGATCGTAGGGGCCGGGCTTTCTCTCCAAACTCCAGTAGCTGTGGGCGTGGGTTGGAGCCCGGGCAGACGTGATGCTTACGCTCACGGCCACCGTCTACAGCTGAGCAAACGCTTTTGCCCCCTTCTCCTACCTCCCAAAATCTCACCCTCCTCTCACCTTTTATATAAAGCCTCGCCGCTCATCTCCTGCTGCCCTGAGTGACACACACACAAAGACACCGGGTTTGCGTTGGCCTCCCGTGCAGCCGAGCCGTTCAGTGCTAGCTAGCTGTTGGGTGTGCTCCCCTGGACCGGGAAGGACACCATATCTGCTCGCCTCCATTTGGTTTTCAGGCCAAAGAGAGGCTCAGCTCAGCAGCTCAGCGGAAAGGGAGCTGAATTGAAGGGGCGTAGGCCGAGATGGAGCATATCGCGAGGTTCTTCTTCGGAGTTTCCGGTGAGCGGCATGGCTTGTCTCTCTAAGATGGTCTCTGAATATGCTGTGCTTGTGTGCCTCTCTAATGTCTCTTGGCTTTGTCTTTCAGGGAATGTCATTGCGCTCTTCCTCTTCCTGTCGCCTGTGTAAGTTTCGATTCCATGTCCCGGCCTCTTCTGTTTCTGACTGTCTACAACCATGCGTTAAGAAAAAAATGGAGAAGCAAGGTAGAACAAGGGGAGAGTGTGACAGTAGGGGAAAAAATGTTTTCACGTCTTTTAGGTTCAATCTTTTTTTACTGAAACCGCGGAAATAGAAGATAAAGAATGGAATCTGAAAGTCTGAATTTCCTCCTGAAAAGCAACATCTTTTTTACATCTAGAATGCTTCTTCTGCACAAGCACAACCATGCTGCGCCTTTTTCCTGCCTCCTCCGCCTCAGCAGTGATGGGCACGCCCCATATGTTTCTCACGCCCCATATGTTTCTTTCTGACGGGTGAGAAATCTGGTGAAATTTTGCAGCGTCACCTTCTGGAGGATCATCCGGAAGCGGTCGACGGAGGACTTCTCCGGCGTGCCCTACAACATGACGCTGCTCAACTGCCTCCTATCGGCATGGTAACCAACTTCTCCCCAACACAACCTGCGCACGGGCAAAGTTCACATCATTTGTGTTTCTTCAGAACAGTCACTTTTTTTTACCTCTCATGTTTATTCGAGTTCAGGCTTCATGCATCCATGCAGATTCATGTTAGTATATACTTAAGCAGGTTCATACATGTTAGTATATACTTTTTTGTATTCTTGCCATGAAACATGACATTTGGCTGTAAAACCAGGAAATCTGCCGTGTGAAAGTGTAGTTTTACATTTCAGAAATACTGCATGGTTTGCTGGATGAAGCAAGGACTGGCTCGTAGCGTAGCAGCCTCTGTCCATTTCGTCCTGTAGATAGACTGATAGAATGGCACTCGTGGACCCACCCGCCAGCACTTTGACAATGACTACTACGAACAAAAAAGTTTTTAGTGCCACGGTCCGCGGAGCCTGTCGGCACTGCCAATGCCAGGATGGAGATCGATGACATGTGGGCCACACGGTCCTTGTGCTCGCACATGCCGCTTCACGTTCAAGTGTTTGTACTAGTAGTAGCTCCAAAAAGCTTTCATGCTTTTTGGGCTTTTGGCTACGGATCTTTGGGCTACGATGATGATTTTGGCATAGTACTTGTTTCTTCAGTAGGCAAGAAAAGGCGTAGCCGTTTTGATTTCACGCACCCTTGCAGGGCCAAGCAAAGCGTCTGCATGGGCTGCCGTTCGTCGGCGATCATCTGAATTTTCTTTAGTTTGCTGAATTTTGTCTGAATGAAGTGAACCCGATCATGATCAAATTAATCAATCTAGGTACGGGCTGCCGTTCGTGTCCCCGAACAACATCCTGGTGACGACGATCAACGGCACGGGGTCGCTGATCGAGGCCATCTACGTGGTGATCTTCCTCATCTTCGCGGAGCGTCAGATCCGGCTCCGGATGCTGGGCCTGCTGGGCGTCGTGACCTCCATCTTCACGGCGGTGGTGCTCATCTCGCTGCTGGCGCTCCACGGCAACGGCCGCAAGATCTTCTGCGGCCTCGCCGCCACCATCTTCTCCATCTGCATGTACGCCTCGCCGCTCTCCATCATGGTACGTACAGTAAGCAGCAGCACCGATAAAGTGGTAATCATCATCAGTAACTCTCGTGCACCGTCGTGCATCTCCATCGATAACATGTGCTTTGTGGTTGTGCGTGCAGAGGCTGGT
Organism: Echinochloa crus-galli; assembly: GCA_900205405.1. Lineage (NCBI taxonomy): Eukaryota > Viridiplantae > Streptophyta > Magnoliopsida > Poales > Poaceae > Echinochloa > Echinochloa crus-galli. The sequence continues at coordinate 2,951,330 of OAMR01000006.1, forward strand.
GATCAAGACGAAGAGCGTCGAGTTCATGCCGTTCCTGCTCTCCCTGTCCGTGTTCCTCTGCGGCACCTCCTGGTTCATCTACGGACTCCTCGGCCGCGACCCCTTCATCATCGTACGCTTCTCTCGATATCTCTCTCTCTATCTCTGGTCTTTCACACACCGGCCCGGCAGATTAGCACTCTGATGACGAGGATCCTATCCACTGCCGGCCGCTGTCCGGCCGATTGCCATTGAAGCTGAAACGCTGCTGGCTGCTACTTTAGTACACAGTATACAGTACCCGTCCATGCGTCGGTTGGCCTTTCGGTGTCCCCCACAACCAGGCGCACATGCCTGCCGTTGCCGAGCGATGCAGGGAGGTGTGTGGCCATCAACAGCAGCCAGGCAGCGCATGCGGCAGGCACACAGCGCAAGCAACGCGACTGGGGACGGGCCGGGCCGGGCCCCGCCGCCTGTGCATGCCGGATTGGGCCGAGCAGAGCGACAGCGCTGCGTGGGCCTTTTATTCTGATCCGAGACTAACGTGTACGTACATGCTGCGTGCAGATCCCCAACGGGTGCGGGAGCGTCCTGGGCCTGACGCAGCTGATCCTGTACGCCATCTACCGGAACAACAAGGGCGGCGCCGCCGCAGCGCCGGCGGGCAAGGGGGAGGAGGCGGAGAACGCCAAGAAGGTGGCCGCGGCGGTGGAGATGGCCGACGCCACGAACGACAAGGTCGCCGCCACCGTCGCCGGCGACAAGGTCGCCAGCCAGGTGTAGGCTGCTCCTGCTCTGTATCAGGGGTTCGCTGGTTGGGAGGTGTGGTGGACTGGTGGGGTCGAGCAGCCTAAAGACGAGGCTGCCTAATGGATGATTTAGTTTGATGATGATGATCAAACAGATTGTTGTTGTTGCTTTTGTTTGCCTTGCATTGTCACTCTGGTCTCGATTTGATCTCCCTGAAAATGTACCTCCTGGGAGAGCTATGATGACACGGTCGTGTTTTCAAGTTGTGTCTCTGCAAGCGTGATGTTTTTTTTTCCTTTTGGTTCCTGTTTCTCTGAAAAAGAGTGTAACGATCCTTTCTGAGAAACGGAGCTGCAAGTTCTTTGCGTGAGCATGCGCCCGCCCAGCGTACATCAGTAACCAACGAAAAAAAGCCTGCCTGGATTTTTTTATTCAAAATAAAAGTATACTACCTCCGTTCCAAATTACTATTGTTGGCTCTTTTGCTTAACGTTTGACCATTCATCTTATTTAAAAAATTTCATAAGTATCATTTATTTTGTACGTGACTCGCTTTACGATCATATATGGTTGTGTTTTCAAGTTGTGTCTCTGCAAGCGTGATGTTTTTTTTTCCTTTTGGTTCCTGCTTCTCTGAAAAAGATTGTACCGATCCTTTCTGAGAAACTGAGCTGCAAGTTCTTTGCGTGAGCATGCGCCCAGCATGCATAGTGAAACCTGTCCAGCGAAAAAAATCCTGCATAGACTGGTTCTTGGAGGGTAAATACGGAAAGGAAAAGTAAGAGCACAATGTCTAGTCGCACTGGGTCCTCATATATTCTGCTTGGGCCAAAATATCACATCTCATAGACTTGTGCGAAGGCCCAAAGAGTGGCGGAATTAGCTGGAGAAGGCCCACTGGTAGAACCAGCCGGGGGCCCATGCTGAAAAGTCGGCAAGTTACCGGGTTGTGGATGCAGACCAAATCCAATTATCAAAAATCCGGCATCCGTTAACCCGCAACTCTTCCTTCCGGAGGAAGGAGCCGGACTGGCGGTGGCGGCCCCTTTCGGCGCGCATATAAAACCGACGCAGCGAACTCCATCCAATTTCCTTCGCAGAACCATTCGACCCAGTCGGCCCCACCAACCAGAGGGCGCGATCCAGAGGACCTATCCGTAATTTTGAGAAAGTTTCGAGGGTAGGATGCCGATAGACATGCCGCGGGGGCTCCCCTTCGCCGTCGACACGTGGGGCCCATCCTCCCGCCACCGGCGCCACCGCTTCCTCACCCACGCGCACCGGGAC
>OAMR01000006.1:2966915-3008183 GCA_900205405.1 Echinochloa crus-galli
CCGGAAGGACACCATCTTGGTTGGAATACCTTCTTTACAGCCTTGCTACTGCTAGCCTCATGATCATTAGCCAAGATCGGCTTTTTAATTGCCATAGGAGCCGAATTTCCAATAACTATCGGCTCTTTACTCAAATCTTGCATAGCCACTGGAACCTCACCAATTGTCACAAATCTTCTGTCCTTGGTTCCTTTTGGATCATCCATGGGCTGCACATCCTCCTTCTTCTCCTTGACACGGTATTCTTGCTTGGGATGAGCAAATTTTTTTTCAGACCGAAACCGGTCTAACCGGTTTGAAACCGGTCTGACCGCTTTGCGGGCTAACACTGGACCTGATTGATGTGAACCCAATCGGTCATGCACTGGAATTCTAGGACCATTGCTTATGTAATCTTGAGGTGGTTGTGGCATGGGAAAGCATTGCATCCACATCCCTTGATCCCATGTTGGATATGGAGAATTTGACGCGGGAGGTTCCCATGGCATGGTAGCATACATCTTCTGTGGTGGATAAACAGTAGTAACATCACCACGGCGCCTATCGTTCTCTGGATAACCATCTCCACGCATTGGTGACCTTGGTCTCTTTTTTACCGGCCGATCACCTTGAACGGCCTTTGTGTACTCCACAATCACACCAAGTAAATCATGAAAGATTAAATTCATAGCCCTTTGATAAGTTGCTTTTCATTACTAGTTGCGAATTGATCATAGATCAGTTGAAAAGGTTACTTACGGTGGAATTTACCCACTTAGGTTCGAATCCGGTTTCGCCTGATCAGCGGACCGATTTTCTTTTGAGGAACTTTCTTGCCCCTCGGGCCTTGATGTATTAACAGTAATCTTCAGAGACTCTTTTCCATCCAGAGTCTTTCCAAGCATCACTTTTCTGATCGAAGATTGAATATCAACTTTTTCCGGCCTTGGATCTCCAATCACCACATTCTTACCCTTAGCTCCATCGGCTTGTTCCAACCGAATCAGTACCTTGGTATTCAAATTCAAAGTATGCACAGGGAAAGGAGCCTTATCAACTTGCATCTCAGCTAGTACTAATCGACCTTCATTAATAGCCGATTGTACCTGTCGTCGAAAAACATTGTAATCATTAGTCGCATGTGAAAAAGAATTATGCCACTTACAATATGTGTGATTTTTCAATTGATCGGCCGGCGGAATTGCATGAGAAAGTTTAATAAAACCATTCTTAAGCAATTCATCGAAAACACGATCACACTTGGCAACATCAAAAGTAAATTTAATTTCCTCTCGCCGATTTTTCTGAACCGGCTTCAATGAAGGACAAGAACAAGGCTTAGCTTTTGATGGCCAAACAAATTCAGCAGCATTATCAACCATATGAACATTAGAACGATGAGGCTTAGCATTTTCTTTAACATGTTTTAGCTTTAATTCTAGACTCATGACCTTCATTTGCAAGTGATTAATAGAAAGAAAATCAAACCCTTCTAATTTTTCCTTTAAATGAGATCTCAAGCCAGCAAAAGCTAAATCTGCTAAATCTTTTTCAGAGATTGACAAATAAAAACATCTATTTTTTATATCCTTAAATCTTCTGATATAATCTATAGCCGATTCCTCTCGGCCTTGTCTAATAGATGTTAAATCTGTCAATTTAGTTTCATTCTCTCCGCTAAAGAAGTGATCATGAAATTTACGCTCCAATTGAGTCCAAGTTTGAATAGAATTAGGAGCAAGCGAAGAAAACCAGGAAAAAGCAGTTCCAGTCAAAGTTAATGAGAATAAACGAATGCCCAATGGTTCATAGAAACTTGCTTCTCCTAACTGCAAAATATATTGACTAACATGCTCCCAAGTAGTACGATTATCTTCACCATTGAATTTAACAAACGACGAAGAAAGCCGTAGCGACGGTCTTGCTTCCAAGAATTAAATCAAACTCAGAAGGATATGGTTTTTGATACAGGCGTGAGTTACCCAAATCAATCCCAAGTTTAGTTTTAATTGTATTAGCCAGATCCTCTTTGAACTTAGAGAAATCGGCTTGATAGCTTGCACTATTCATATAACGAGATGTATTAAGCGTTGAACCTTGAGAAGCGTTTAGAATCGGCCTATAAGAAGTGTCAGATCCATTGGGTGAGCTTCCCACAACAGTAGTAATAGGAGGTGTAAAAACAGAACCAGAAGCGGCTGAATTAGCTAAAACCATCGTATTTGTTGCACCAACACCCATGGAACCGGTCTGACCAACTGAAGTGGCCAAACCGGTCGGACTGGTTGTGTAAACCGGTCCGACCGGTTCGTGGACCGAACCAGGATGAGGTGGCTGTCCTGCATAGTAATTCGCCGGCATGCCTAAATTTGGATCTATAACGTTTTCTGGTATGCCTGACGTACTAGGAACTGTTTCTACAGCACTTTTATTTTTATCAAGATTACTAACCATACTAACAAGTAACTCACTAGTAGCGGCGTGTGCAGCTTTTAATTTTTCATCCATCATATGAGTCACTTGTTGCATGAAATCAGAGGATGAGGATTCACCGGTTACCTTAGGAAGTTCTTCAACCTTGTCGTCTAATAGCTTGAAAGCCGGCATAACGAACTCCTCAACTCTCTTGACGAAACATGATCCTTCTTAAAGCCCTTCAAGAATTGTGCCTTGAAGTGCTCCTCAGCAATCAGGTACCGCTTCCGCTCCTCGTCCGTGAGCTCTTCCATCGTCGCGGTGATGATGTTGGTCTTGTCGAGGTCGCAAGTAGCTCCCGACATCTTTGGAGTAGACTAGATCGGTTTTAGAACCAGATCAATCTTCCCCAGCGGAGTCGCCAAAAAGTATGTTGACACAAAGATGCGACAACACACTCGAAAACGCAGCAAGGCCGTCACCACGGCCAACACCCGGCCTCCCTCGGGAAACCGGTCAGACCGGTTTCCAGAACCGGTCAGACCGCTTTCTGACAGGAGTCGTGAAGACCTAGAAACTCGAGCTCGGGAGGGACCCCGTCGGAGCTCAAGCAATCTAGGGTTGCTCTAGGGTCGGCAGGCCACCTAGAACGTCCTTGAACGCTGTAGAGACGAGCAAAGAACAGAATATGAGGGTTGGAAAAGACTAGGGTTTGAGAGGTAAACATAAGAGACAATTGTGTTTGATTCGATTGGAATACCTCAATCGGCCTTCTAGCCTTTATATTTATAGGCCGGGGAAGTCTTACCCCTCATGAGTCGGTTACAATATGGGATTAAACTCGGAATCCTAAACCTACTCGAATTACAGATAAAACCGGTCTGACCGGTTTGGCAAACCGGTCAGACCGCTTTGTCCGGGTGACTGCCAATTTTGACTGTCAACACATCTATCTTTAATTCTTTATCGTCTTCTTCATTCGTTCGAGCGAGGATCCATATATCATTCACAGTGGGGGCCTCCCTGCTTGCTGTGTTTCCAATTCAAAAAAAAAGGATCCTTATATCAGTAATCATTTTTTTCAGCTGAGAACAGGGCACGCCAGCGATGAATAATGGAACCGGATAACGTCACCTCCTCCGTCACACCGGAAGATAGAGCCTCACCTACACATTCACGGGGACGCCATAGGCCACACACTTGTTTCTCGGCAGCAGCTAGCTAGGTCTGCTCCGTTCATGGGCATGCAAATGGACGAACAATTTGGGGGTCCTTTTCCGGGCGTTGTCTGAAGATGGCGACGGACAATAATTAATTGGATAAGAGCGAGCCAGCAAGATCAACCGACTGACGACGATGATGGCGTCGGAAGCGCATGCGTAAAGACTTCTTCCCTCATCTTGGTCGATCTTTCTGCCGTTCCAACTGACCAAATGAACATGAACTCCGGATTATTAGAGTTCATCTATATCTGGGACGATCATCTGCAGAGAATTGACCGTGCTCGCATGTCAACCGCGCGCGCAAACAAGTCCTCGACAGCGAGGCCGGCCTGTTCAGAACTTCAGATAGAATAGGAAGCCACAAGTCAATGCAGTACTAGCCACACAGGGTCTGCGGTCAGCAGCGTAAGAACGCCGCCAATAATGCCGCAGATAGTCGCACGGACGACCATGCATGCATGCCTCCTCTGCCGTCCAAAACTAAGTATTTTTGGGGACAGTGTTTAGTCGGCAGATGATCATGCAAGGAACAAACGACGGAGTCCAAGGCATCAATTGTATGGTTATATATAAGGCAGTGGAAAAATTTAGGCTTCAACTCGATTTGGTGCTCCGATCCGGTTTTTCGTGTCAGCGGGACGTAGGTCATTATTCGCATGCACTGACCAAGCTGCATGAGTCGAGGCCGTTGAACACTCTGATGCTGGGTCGTCTGTAAATATGTTTCGGGTGCAAGGACCATATTTTGATCCTTTGGTACTTCTTTCCTTTACTTGCAGAGCACTTTCCTTTTCAGGGCCCTGTTTAGTTCCCTTCAACTTCTAAAATTCTCTTTCCAAACTTCACTATTCACCTATCATATCAAATCTCTCTCCTCATGCATAGAGTACTAAATGTGGGTAAATAAAAAAACTAGTTACATAGTTTTGATGTACACGACGAGACGAATCTTTTAAGCCTAGTTAGGTCATGGTAGAATAATGTTTACCACAAACAAACAAAAAGTGATACAGTATCCGATGTGACTTTTTCACTTCACTTTTTACCTTTTTCCAGGAACTAAACACCTCCAGATCAGATCACACCTCTCTCTCCCTCCCTCCCTCCCTCCCTCTCTCTCTGTCTGTGTGTGTGTTTGAGAAATATCAGGTCGCCTCTTCTAGAAGACAGAAAAAGATTGGCACCTCGGTTGGGCGAACCCGGCCGGTCCATGCTTTTCTTTACGTACGTACTCCGTCTGTCCCGCAATAACAGACCATTTAGCATTCAAATTTTGTCCTACAAAAAATGTTCATTTAGCTTTTAGAGATGCACACATTAATACAAAAGTACAAAGAGAAACGTAGAAGTGCATAGAGAAACATACAAAGCCAATCAAATAGCTAGTTAATGCTACTTTTGTAACTCTAATGAGGGGTAATATGGTCATTTTTCATGACTACTAATTTATCTGATATTTTTCAAAACAGCCTGTTACTGTGGGACGGAGTAAACAAAAAACACAGAATGGTAAGAAAACCTGCCGCATGGGATTGCAACATCCAAGTTCAGCAAACACAGGCCCATAAACTCGCACAGCTGTCGTTCAAAAAGAAAAAAGAACTCGAACAGCTGGAAGGGGACTCGGAATGATCCATGGGCTGATCCTCGTCGCGGCGGGGTAAAGGCCCAAGAACTCGAACAGCCAGAACGGAGTGATCCGCGTCGCGGCGGGCGAAAGGCCCAACAACTCGAACAGCTGGAGCGGAGTAATCCATGGGCTGATCCGCGTCGCGGCGGGCGAAAGGCGGAAAAAGTCCATTTTCTCTCCCTCAACTATCGGCCGAATCCACGATTCCTCCCTGGACTCGAAAACCAGACAAATCAACCCCTCAACTTTTTAAACCGTTTACTTTACCCCCCAACCCGATTTATAAGTGGTTTTCAATGACGGTTTTATCGTTTCTAATTAAAAATAAATCTTATAAATACTTATAATACATCTTTAAAGTTTTATCAGAATTTTTAGAAGTTTAGGGATATTTTTTGTGGTTTGATAACCTCATTAAGTATTTATAAGATTTATTTTTAATTACCACAAAAAATATCCCTAAACTTCTAAAAATTCTGACAAAACTTTAAAGATGTATTGGACACAAGAAATCTAAATAAAATATTTAAAACTAGTGAAAATATTTATATTTTTTCTAAAATTTAGATTTAGATCTAGAAAAATGTAAAATATATCTAAAAGATTAAAAATATACCATTGGATAGAGTACGCCCAATCAATTAAAAACATTCCATTGAGATTTAGATATATTATTCCAATAGAATGTTTTAAGAGATTTAGATATATTATTCCAATAAAATGTTTTAATCGTTTAGCACCCCCAACATAACCACCGGCTTTTAGATTAAAAACATCCTATTGGAATAATATATTCCCAGTAATATTCTCTTTCCCAAGGTCCAACAGCTCATCTCGTCCGGCGCTGGGAACACGAACACACGTCATCGAGAAGTCACCACATGAACTCTGCGTCCCAAATCAGGCCTGTTCACGAGCGAGGCCGGCCTGCAGCAACGATCTCAAAAGCCAAGACCACATGTACATAATTTTCCATACAATAAACTCGACCCTGTCCCTTCTACAGCCCAAAAAGGTTCTGGGTAGCCCACATGACGAGCCACAGCAAGCCCACACCACCACCGCGCGCGCACAATTGTACACAACGACACGAGCACCTTCATATAATACAACAGCAGTCACGTACACGCGGTGGGCATTCCTCTGAACTCTGATCTGATCCCGACTAGGTGGGGGTGGTCGTGATTCAGCAGGCGTGGTTGGAGAGGATGGCTCGGCCTTGGCGGTGCGGGTGGTGCGCGCAGGCGCAGTGCACGGAGGTGAGGCTGAGGCACCCGCTGATGTTGAGCGAGTGCCGCTCCGGGCACGTGTGCAGCGCCGGGAACGAGTCGCACACCGCCTGCACCGCCGGCGGCGTCAGCGCCGTGCACTGGCTGATGTTCAGGCTCGCCAGCCCGTCCCGCTCCTTGCTGCCGCCGCTGCCTGCGCCGGCGGCGTCCCAGCCACGGCCCTGCCTCCTCACGCGGCTGTTCGCGGCCAGCGAGTACATGGCGCGGTCCGTGATGTTCTGGCAGTAGTACAGCCCCAGGGAACGCAGGTGAGGGCACCCGTTCGCTAGCGCAACCACGCTCTCATCTGCATACACATCAGGGGTTAAGTTTCAGCCTTCAAGGCACCACCAACCTGATAATACTTGACCAGGCAATGAATTTGTGCACATATTTAAATCAAGGCAGAATAAAACATTGGACATCCATACCTGTTATGAGAACGCAACCACACAAGTCTACAGCCCTGAGATCAGGGCACCCTGACGCCAAGCTTGTCACTCCCTTGTCCGTAATGCCATCACACCAGCCCAGGTTCAACGATTGCAGCTGGCCGCAGTTACATGCGATGGCCTGCATTGTCAAAACAGCGGAGGATCAATGCAAGCTCATGGAGACAATGCTACATCAACGGAAGTACCTGAAGCGCTCTGTCAGAGGCTGCCCTCACACACCCGCACAGGTTCAGACACTTGAGGCTCTTGCACTGGCTGGTGAGGAACGCCAGAGCAGCGTCACTGAAATTGGAGCACCCGCTGATGTTGAGCCTTGTGAGGTGAGGGCATCCGTGCGCCAGGGCGTACAGGGACCGGTCGCTGAGCCTGAAGCTTCTGCTGAGATCCAGCTCGCGTAGATCGTGGCAGTGGTTTGCGACAGCCTCCACACCGCTGTCTTCGAGCTGAGGTTTGATTTGGCGAAGAGATAGAACTTGCAGCTTCGTGAACTTGTGAGCCAGAGATATCACTAAGTCATTCATGTGGTCCCGGCACCTGAAAATGACACTTCCATTTTGTTCAATAAAGACTTCTCCCGTGTCAAAAATAAAATAAAATAAAGACTTCTCCTTCCAAGACATCATTCAAAAAGACCAGGTGACTGTCTAGGAACTGTAGTGAACTAGTACTAATGCAGTACTCTACTTGCATAGCAAAACAAGAAACTGTAGCACAGAACATGGAACAAGCCAAGCACAATATGTCTCATCCAAATTCGTAGTCTATAAGTATGCTGTCAAGGTTATATGGAGACATATTACTCTAGGCTGCTTTTGTTATGTCAGAACAACATTTGCACACTGGTTCTTTTAAATGGCAAAAGCTATGTGAATCAAAAGCCATGAAACAACAAACTTTAATTAGCGACACAGGGACTGTTGTACATTTGTAACGTGATTTGGTTGCCATAGTGCCCATTCAATGGGAGGCAGGCAATCGGGAATGTGTTCATTTTTCACGTTTGCCATAGTGCCCATGCAATTGGAACAGGCAATCAGGAAATGGTCAAACAAGTTGCATCAGCATTAATGGCTTAATTTTCACATTTGCCAATATAGGTCAACAACACTCCAAACAAAATGGAGCATGGAATTCTCATGTTTGGAGTGGACCCTTATAGAGCATCATAAGGTTTATTGTATACATTATAGCAGCTGCAACAGTATTTGTGCCAAACAACAAAAATAAAAAACAAAATGATTTATAGCAAGGTCTCTTAAAAAACAATATATTGGATGGATACAGATTACGGAATTGGCAAAGCACTACTGTAGTAAAACATTATGACCATAGTCAGATTCAAAATGAAACTGAAGACAGCTGAACGACTAACCTACTACTGTATTCAACACACATAGTATGGGAACATCTGAATTCTTAAATCCTGATATTTGATTATGAAGATAATAAATATGAAACTGAAATGGACATGTCTGAACGGAAAATTTCTTACCATGAGAGGGAAAGGTTTGCAACTCCCCAACCTAACGCATCACGCCATCCTGTGCATACACCGGAGGCCACAATGACCATCCTGTCATCTCCAACAACTGACATAATCCGCAGGAGGAGCTCCATAGGAAGGTCTTTCCAACCTGTCAAGCTAATTTCATTTCCAGTATTCTGAGCCTGCTTACTCTCCACATCACCAGAAACCATAAGGGTATTGAGCGAATTGTTCAGTTCCCCGCTCAGTGGCTTCACTTTATCCATTATTTAGCTCCCAAAGAGATCCTTCTCTAAGAAATGGAAGGCAACCTAAACCTGCAATCATAACACAACACAAATTAAGAGACCTAAACTGAACTTGAAGACTGTGTAGCTCAGTAACTTAGTATTAGACGCTTGCACAAGAACTGCTACAAGTTGCAGTATGCACATCATAGTAAAGTTTCGCAAGTCTGAGCCTCACCATGGACGGTATTTCAATGGGCGACAGTATATCACTTATATACACCAAACTAAATAAATCAAGCTAAACCAGAAGGTGTGACACTAACACGCAGATGCAAACTTGCACGACTAGCACATGATCAAGGATCTAAATACCAATTACCCCGGATCTTCAGAACTCTGGAAAGAACCACCGAATTTTGTAAAACTAAAGGAGCAAACTTATACTAAATAGATGTATATCAGGATGGCAACCTTCTTGCACAAATCTCTTAACACCCCCACATGAAGCGCGCACAAAGAATGCGTTCGCCGCAATCAACGACCGTTTGGGCTTAGTCTGAAACGCATCAAGCTAAAATGTACAAGAAACGGCAAGTATAAGGCAGCACGGCATATAAAAGGTGCCGAACCTTCCTTTTCGCATAAGCACAGAAATTTCCGGCAAAAACATCAGCAGCGTGCTTCACAACGCAAAGTTCTAACAAACCAAAACAGCAAGCCAAAGGCTCGGATGATTCATGGCCTTGGGGAGCAAATCCGCCGCAGCCATCGAGAAATCCAAGTCTACGGGGGTAAATGGTGACAAATCCGGCGCTGATAGCATCCGCTCGGGACCCACTGCAAGTATCCGGATGAAAGGAATATCCAGGAAAACAACTCCAAATCCCGCGGCGTTGCAGTAGCTTTCGCGCACAGACAGCCACAGAAAAGACCACGATGCCACGGGGGAGTGAAAAGGGCCAAAGATTCAACCAAGAAGCCCCGGATAACCAGAAAAAACTAGCCTCAGAAGGCGATCTCAGTAGAGAAAAAGGACGCGAGCTTTCTGCTCACCTCGTCCAAAGAAGCGAAGAAGCAACGGGCTCTCGAAAGATCTCTATCCTCCTCCCCGAATCGAATCGCGACGGAGAAGGGTGGCGAGCGAGGATAAGTTTCAGTACAAAGTCGCAGTTCGTGAACTGGCGACTGCCTCGGGACGGAGCAGGGCGGGGGTTCTAAATAGCAGGGCAGGCGGAGGGAGGACACGCACGCAGGACGGGAGGGGGGAGGAAGCCGACGGGTTACGTGGCGGGCGGGCGGGCGGCGAGGGGCCCGGGGGACGGGCACGTGTGCGGTGGCGCCGAGAAGGCGACGGCTTGGCCTACTCCCCTGGTTTCGTGTTCTCCGGATGCGGGGACGGGAAAACGGGAGGAGGGGTGTCGGGTCCCGCTCCCGCCGCCGCAGCCGGAAGGGAGGAAACGTCTGGAAGCGTTCGGTTCCTCCTCCGCGGGCTGCCGTTGGATTGCAAAGGGGCCGCGGGTCCGGGCTCCCGGTTGGAAATGGCCGAGGTCCGGGCCGGGTCTGGGCTGGGCTGGCCGCGTGGGCTGGCCGAGGGATCGATTCCTTTGGGTTTCGACAGCCACAGCCACTGTACGACTATATTGTTTTTTATGAAAAATGACTATTTTGATGAAATCCTAAATTTAGCATTTTTTAGCATCTTTATTATCCTGTGAGCATACCACGTTTTCTTGAAGACAAGCTACTCCAAGACGTTTCGTCTTTATACGTTTGTTCTAATTTAAGCATAGAATTACTACTTATCATTATAAGGTGGCATTAAAATTAAGCTTCGGTATGCATATATTGTATGCTTTTTTTTTACACCAGGACACCTAAATTGACACACTGTCATCAGCTCATTACCACAACAATCCGGTCTAGTTTTATGTCTTATCTATGACTCTTTTTTGCGAGGTATTGATGACTATTTTACATGGTATCGCTTCACATATGACATTTCGCCATGTTTTCTATCTCACCAGCGGACTTGATATCATCATTTATAATTCAAACGTTGTTAAGCCTATAAAACACCGACACGTCTGCATCATGTGTCTCATGTTGTACATAATAACGCAGGGTTATTCTCTAAAATGATTTGTTTGACTCTAATCTTTTATCTCGATTTCGAAACTCGACATGTGTGCATTGTGTACGTGCCCAATTTTTACAGGTCAAGAGTCCTTCCTCAAAACACCCCGTTTCAGTGGCGGAGGCAAGTATCTGGCAAGCTTTGGCCTCCGCCATACCTAAAACAAATGAAAAAAAACTGAATATATATGTATACTATACATACACATACATGATATACGTCTGCTAGATAATATATATGAATGAGCCAACACGCAAGTCTACTTAACTGCTTTGATAGTTTGGTGTCTACCGACCTTGCGTAGTTGATAGTTGTATCATACATATTTAACATTTACAAACCCGCCACACCTAAAAAATATTTCCAGGCTCCGTCACTGTGCCATTTGATGTTTCACCCCGGCTCTTATCTTGATCGGGCTCGTTATCATCGTTATCCGTAATTCTTCAAAACACGCACCTGTAATTGTACAACCAAAAGATGTCCACATTACCTAGAGCTGAGGCCATCCGAAGAGCCGTCCTAATTCAATGAACTGAGACCAGACTGCATGAGGTCGATCAATCATACCTGGGTTGATTGATTGATCGCTAGAGCCAAAGGGACACCGGCGGTTCTATCCTGCTCCCTAGTGCCCATTGTCACTCACCACTAATGTTCAGATCTGTTCCAAAAAGGATGTCGATAACTTAAAGCAGGTTGGATTTTGTTTGCAAATGCTCGTCGTTTTGATTTTACAGGATAACATTTTCAACCAACCGCAAAAGCATATAGCCTGATTAGTCAGTGTTAAAAGCAAGGAGAGGACTGAAAGGAGACAAAAGAAAATAGTAATTTCACTGACAATCCGAGTGCTACATTATATTGCACAGATACCTCCGGATCGGAATGCAGCCAAAATGGGACAATAGAAAGTATACATGCTACTGCGAGCGCACTTGTCTCCTGCATTGGCGGCCATGAACCTAGCCACGAACCTAGCCCAGATTGGTCTCCACCCACGGCTCGATCTCAAAAGGTTGGGCAGGCGACAGGACGTACGAAAGCAACGTGGTGATAAGAATAAGATCACCGGAATCGTAGAAAATTAGTAAATTTGCATGGCATGCGGTCCTTGAGTATGTATTGCTCAAGGCAAGTATTGGCTGGACGATCGTTAACTGTAAACTAGAAGAGCAGCGCGTAATTTCTTGGGAGAAACTTTTGGTTTCTGCATTGGCGGCGTGATGCACATAGAAAAGGGCGGTACATAATTGCTACCGCATTTTTCTTCTTCAAACTTAGTAGTGTTCTCCTCTTTTCCAAACTAATTAGTTTATTCTAAACATCACATACGGAGTATTTAATAACAGATGCATTGTTTCCAATTTTCCATGTGCTGCTTATCGCAACCAGCGGCCATGGTTATCTTTCGACGTCACCCGGTGATTTTGACTTGGACGCCCTAGCCGTCAATCATATTTTTTTTTCTAAGCTAAGCCGTCAATCATATTCAGTTGATCTCCTTAAGAAACGAATCAAGTTGATAGATGGATAACTCATTCATTCTCAAGGGTAATACAGCAGCTGGAAAGGATTCTGTATTGCTTTTATCATCCTTGGTTAGTTGTCCTCTTCGGCTCGAATTGGCGCATGCTTTCTTTATACCACTACATTATCTAGCTAGTTTCTCACGGCTAATCCTCAGAAAACATATGCGAGCACCTTATCCAGTAGGACATAGGAATACAAATTTGCCAATTCCACCATGTCGAGACATGCAAGTTGCTGATCGTGAATTTTACTGCGAATGTGACAGGCTAATTTTCAGGGAGATATGATTCAGTTATATCAGTGATAAACTCTGACGTACAGGACTCCTATCTGTGTCCGAATTGGTTGTTTTTTTCTGGCTATGGATTGAATTCGATAGCTTACAAGATGGGAAATGCATGCAGTGGCGTCGATTTGCAGCACAGTTGCTTGTTGACTTGGGAATTGCTTTACACAAAGGCACGGCTGGGTGATGGGCATGCTCGATCTGTGGCTCGACGATTGTACACCAGAAACTCTCAGGATACCGACTGCGTTACTCCATAACATATTGGCCAATTGTCCATTATATTGTACATGCCGTCAGAAGATAGCATTTTACCCCAGGACAACATGTCAATTGTCAAGAACAGGGTGATCAGGTACGTGCGCTGTCAGCAATTTTGTCTGATCCCTGACGACAGTATTGGTATAAGCTAGATGACTCGTCTTCGACTCGCTTTTGTCAAAAATAGTGTCCCACAGTTACCTTCTAATATTCAACCTTAGCAGGATATATTCTTTGTAATTGTTTTTTTCAGGGAAAAAGAGTGATTCCTTGTAAGCATTAAAGCTGTGGCAAAGCATGAGCCTTACTCATCTTCGTTCTTCAGATTCCCCAGTTGAAAATAGTTTAGCTTAAATCAGCCTCAGCCTCACATAACCAATAAAATTCAGTTTTACAAAGGTTTCCAGAAGTGAACAGAAGCTCCTTTTCTTGTACATAGAACGGTATGCTTTACAGGTTCTTCCATGGTTGTACATGCAAAACATGCTTTCATTTCCAGTCAGGAGGCATCTAATCCCCTCCAAATCCAAATCGCTGGAACAGTTTGGCCGGCTAATGATGGTCCACAATTCTCAGCCTTTCCACTCAACAAAATGATTGTTCCATTGCCAACTTGCAGGGCTGAGAAAAGGACGGCAGATAGCAACCCACAGGTCTATTCGTTGCTTTTAAGCATGATCCGGGGACCCCTAACTTTCATCGGCTCAATTTTCGTAGAAACTCGATCAGTTGAGGCCAGACAAAGGTGACAAGATAATTCAATGACTTATCATATTCAAGAGAATTCTCTGCCCACGAACTCTGTAGCTTACATGCAGCAAAAATTAATGCACTTGTTTTCTGAGTCATAAGCATCACTCAATCTGCTGCTACATGTTTGAGAGCTGAGCAGTCTCATGAATAAATGTACTCTATCAACCTAGTTGACAAGGCATCTCAACGAAAAGGTCACCACACATCACACAACCCAGCCCACTCATCTTTCACATTCTGAACTCCCCAATTCTTTAATAGCCAGTCAGCTATACAGTGACAAACAAAAAAAAAGACACAAAAGAACAACAATCTGGGAAGATGACATCTCATTTACAGAGATAAGAAAGGAGCAACAAAAAGAGGGCATAGTCATTCCCCAGGTACACACTGTTATATGGGTGGACGAAGCAAACAAAATAAGGGTGGAGAAAGGGAAGAGGGGCAAAAGTGAACGAGAAGCCAAGAAGTGTTACGATGTCACCAACGAGAATGCAAATATGGATTTGAGTTTCCTTCGTCCCGGTGTCAATGCAGCACAGATACTTTAGTAGTCAACTCACACCACAAAATCCCCTTCTATTACTACATCACTTCATGAAATGCGGGATGAATTGTCGTGACAAATCCCTGATATGCTCATTTTCTGTCTCAATAAGCCGAACAACCTGCTTGCCCAGAGATAAAGCGAATTTGCTATAACATTTAAGCTAATATCAATTGAGATTTTACAAAAACAATATACAAGATACCGAACAATTTTCAAAACTCACCTCTCCCATGGAAGGCCGCTGCTCTGGGTTTGCCCTGACGCAAAGATATGCAGTTTTGGCTAGATGGTACAATCCATATGTATCATATGTATCTTTAATGCGATCATCAATCAGTTCGTGAAGTGCAAGGCTCTCAACCAATGGCTCTGCCTGAAAAAAAAATCTGAGGTGTTGGAAATTGAATGGTGCAGATGTACTGGAAGCACACACACTGAAGTATAAGCAGAAATCACTAAGAAGAATACCCATCGCAATATATGTGTGCACTGTTCTTCATATTCATCAAGCACCTTTCGACCAGATATCAGCTGGAAAAGAACAATCCCAAAGGCATAGACATCTGTTCTGACAGAAACCATGCCATATTGAGCATACTCAGGCGCCAAGTATCTGATGGACATGGCAAAAAAAAACGCTGCATTGTCAGAAAAAACAGGGTATCATAGAATGGAAGAACTAGTTGATAGCTGTGACAGACCCTGATTGACCCAGAATCCTTGTCTTTATGGAGTCATTGCCAGCCTTCCATTTTGCAAGACCAAAGTCACCAAGCTGTGAAAGGCATAACTTGTGTAATAAGAACGCAGAATACGTTTGCATATCGACATGCATCAGTATGTAGTCTATTCAATCTTACCATAGGAACAAAGTCATGTGTCAACAGAACATTGCTTGGGCGCAAATCCCGATGAATGATTGGACCGGCACGACACTCCTCATGTAGAAACCGCAACCCTTTTGCTATACCGATAGCAATAGCATGCCTCTTGTGCCACTCTAGTAAGCTTGCCGACTTGTCTGTTTCCACCAAGTAACAAGAGTAAGAGGAGCAAAAGTGAACCTGCCATCATCACAATACGAATTCCTTTTAGCATACCAACAGAACACATACCAAATAAATGCCACTCGAGGGAATTGTTGCATATATACTCGTACACCAAGATGTTGTAGCTTTCTTTACAGCAATAACCAAGCAACATGACGATGTTCCGGTGCCGGGCAAAACTGAGAACTTGCACTTCTGAGAAGAATTCAGTATAACCCTGTGAGCTTTCTTCTTTGCGCAACTTGGCTGCAATGGCCTGACCATCCTTGAGCTGGCCCTTGTACACATGCCCAAATCCACCCTCACCCAGCAAATTCTCATTTGAGAAGTTGAGATGTGTATAAGAGACAGTATAAACCGACTCCAAATTTAACAGGCACTTCAGGAGAGATTTCAGGCACTTAGAGAAGCACATAGCTTGCAAAGTTGCAGCATTTCAGGAACACTTACAAGTGCAAACCTTGAAGCCAATATGGTCGAACCCATCAAGCAAAAACACAGCTGAAGTTAAGGACCTGCAACGCTTTGCAGTCACGATAGATCTGAGTTCTGAGACACAAAGTGCTGATACTCAGAGAGTGTTAAACATGTCGTCACCTGTAAGCTACTTTGTGTCTCAGAACTCAGATCTATCGTGACTGCAAAGCGTTGCAGGTCCTTAACTTCAGCTGTGTTTTTGCTTGATGGGTTCGACCATATTGGCTTCAAGGTTTGCACTTGTAAGTGTTCCTGAAATGCTGCAACTTTGCAAGCTATGTGCTTCTCTAAGTGCCTGAAATCTCTCCTGAAGTGCCTGTTAAATTTATTCTAAATTCAGTACTACATCAAGTACCCAGAAGAATATGGGCATTAAAAATTTAATTCAGAGTAGTCTGTCATAGATGTTTGAATAAGAAATAACTCACAAACCTATCTAGGACAACCCAAGCAGCTTTGCTGGAATTTACTTCATGGATAATGACAATCTTTGCAGGTGCTCCAGGGGTTATCTTGAGGGTCACAGTAATCTGATACAAAATTTCAAGTTTCAGAGTGTAACAAGTATTTCAAGGTTGCTAATGTAACTAGCTAGTAAATCATTTTTTATTCAGATTTTATTATTTCTAAAACGTGTTATTCAGATTTTCAGACAGAAAAGGATTGCATGGGGACTAGGGAAGAAAATAGGCATGCTTATATTTCCTAGGAAGAATAATATTTCTGTATGGAATAGATAGATAAAAGGTATTTCACCCCAACTTTGCGGAATCCCTCTGCAACTTGGTGAAGCTTGTTTTTGTAGATTTCAGCTATTTTCGCCACCTGATCACCTAGGTATCGGTCACTTGTCCCAGAAAAAGATTCAGTACATGGTTTGGCTTGGTAGCCCACTAAACACACAAAGAAGAAAGAAAAGGATCAGTTTTCCAGCAAATACAATATTTGTTTTAGTGTATCTATAGGATTTAAAGAGAGCATTGGCCAATATTATGACCTTACTACTGCAAATTCAAAGTCTATATTTTTTTCCTTCTAAACAAATGCAGATATAACGAAGGACACACTAAATACCCATTTGGACATAGTCCATGGTAGATATTCTATCATTAAAATTCTATGTTACATCACAAAGATGATACAAATGCAGAAAAGCTAAATGAGAAATGGTGACTCTCAATGGCGATATGAAACTATATATTCTGAAATTCATCATGGGTTTTGGAATTTTGTTAAACAAGCATGCCTGAAGCATTATGATTTTTTGTGATTCATGTATTGTTGCCCTTCATTGTGTCATGCCATGACACCATTTGTGATTCCGTAAGTCATCTGTCATACTTATTTTTCTCCAAGAAAAAAGATCCACTGTGCCCGTCCATGACCATGGATGGCAGTGAACAGCATTGTCTACTATCTATCAGAGGTGAAAATCGTGAACAAAAGAACCAAATGACAATAGGCAACCCACTACACAGGCAGGCGGCAGCACAGCTATGCCACATTCTCATCTACCAGCCATGCATGATTGCAATCTCATGATAGCTCCATAACTTCCCGATGGCAACTTTTTCCTCAATGCAGAACCGTAAAATTCTAAAAGCGAGAAAAAAACACTTAGATGAGGAAAATTAATTATCGCTATGGCATTTCTATTTTGTACATTACTAGTACATATTATGTAAACTAAGATTAGATTGGGCTGAGTCAATTGCTCATAAAAATAGGGACAGAGGGGGTGGGCATCCAAGGGATGATCCTTACTCGGATGGGTGATAAAGTAGAGCACGCCAAGCACGAGCAGCGAGTCCCCGGCGCGGAGTATGTCGCCACGGTCGACCAACGCCCTGAGCGCCGTCTTGATCTCGTCATCCCTGTGGTCACGAGTGGCGTCCAGCGCCACCACGACCATCTGCGGCGGCGGCAGCGGCGACGAAACGGCCTTGGGCGGCGTCATGGCCCCGCCCTCGGGGGTGGCGTAGGCCGTCGCCGACGACGCCGGCGTGGCCTGGTCGTCCCCCGCGCCGATGATGGAGGACATCGACATGGGCGAGCGGATCGGGCTGCTGAAAGGGCTGCTCCACCGCCTCCGCCTCCGCCGCTGCCGCCGATGCGATCCCCTCCTGCTGCCGCCGCAGCCATCCTGGCCGCCCGGGAGCGAGGTTATGAAGGCCTCGAGGCGCCTACGCGCCGCCGAGTATATTCGGGAGATTGCAGCGTACATTCGATCCCTGCCGCCGGCTCGGGGGGCATCTCGAAGGCGCCGGGGCGGAATATATCGCCGGCGCCCATCGCCATTGGTGGCGGTACCGAGGCGGAGGCGGCGAATCGCGGAAGCTTGCGGTTGTCCCGGCGCGCGGTGGCCGGTTGCGCCGGCGGTGGCAGCGGGAAAGCCGAGGGCATTTTCCACCCAAAAGAAAAGAAAGGCAGAGGGCAAACGGTTTGCGAACTCGTTCTTCTGAGACACTTCGATTCATTAAAAAAATGATTCATCCAATTATACATAAAGATTCCTCCATAATAGTGACACTTTATGCAGGGGAAGAAGGAGCAATCAGCAGAAGCAGGGCGGCTAATTCTATGCAGAGGTCTGGAGTCTGGACCACAGTAAGGAGAACAAAATTGCTGAAATTTGACTAAGTTTGGCAAGATTTCAATCTCTCATTTGAATTTTGTACAAATACACTAGCGGCCCAGGATTGGCAAGCTGACACTCAAACTTGCCATTTTATCGTTCTCCATGAAAATCTGTAGTTATTTCGGGTCGTTTAAACGACAGCTAAAATTTTAGCGGATGATCCACAAAAAAACATGCAATCATGCATTGTGAAGACTGGAACTCGTCGGTCTCATGCGTGGCAATACGTATCCAGCTCTGGGAGAACGGCTAAACATATCTTCATTGTGCGTTTCACCCGTTTCGTCATTTTGATGGGGACCCTTTCTCAGGAGTTCTCGTTATACCTTTCTTTGTAGAATAGTCTGGATTTATAGTATGTGATATACTCCTGAATTAGGTCATTGATGACACAGAATCAGCTGCATAATTTGGCATATTATCTGTTCAGAAGAAAATTGAAGGTTATTGCATAAACCATCCGTGCACTTTCAAGGCGAAGCAATTGCCCTTTTAGACAGTCTGTACCATAGTATGCATTTGGGAGGAGGGCCGCTGCTAGCTTGCTTACCCAAGCCTCAAAGAAGGCATTTGCAATCTGTGTTAAAATGTTCAAGTAGGTACAAGTAAGAGATGTACTGGACTCAGGAAGGTGCGTTGTTTATTTAGAGAAGCAGGACACAACTGAAACTAGTGCAGATGAAGTTCCGTCAGAGTTCAGACGGAACTACTACATATAACCCATTTCAGTTTCAGGAACCAGAAGCAAGTGGCGCTCATCGTCGAGTGATGGCGTTGGATTCAGCTTCAGCTCCACGCAATGACTCAAACGTGGTGCCGCAGCTCGGCGCCCGGCGCCTTGGGATCGGCCGCCTCAAATGCCACGGTTGCGGCAAGTACATTGACGCCTTCTCCTGTGCACGCTGGTTGTGTTCTAATTGACTTTAAGACACGCAGTGACAGGCAATCGCCAAATGTTGCGACCTTGCAAGATAAAAACCTCTCGAAATGCCTTGAATCTCTCCTGAAGGCCCTGCAAATTCAGTACAAGTCGGCAGCAGGTGGTGAAACTGGCCATCAGTTTATTCTGTCGGTGTAACAGAGGAAATGCGCATGCAAACCTATCCAGCACGACCCAGGCAGCTTTGCTGGAGTTGGCTTCTTTTTTTTTGAGAGAGAGAAGAGTTGGCTTCTTTTACGATGACATCCTTTGCCGGGGAAGAGGAAGCAACTATCTTCAGGGTCACAGCGATCTGAAAACGAAAATCTGATGTCAAGGTTGCTCAGGAAGATTATAAATCTCAGTTTTCTTTATTTTTGTAGTGTTTGAAGTTAGCATAGAGGCGAACAGTGAAGTAAAAGCACTCCTGATTCTAACTAAAGGACCGGCCGGGAGCCTAGTTATTATGGAATGAAAGACAGTTACCGATACTATGCGAAGCTGCTCCACGTCGTGGCGGAGCATCTCTTGATACTTTTCGACTTTTATGGAGACTTGATCTTGAAGGTGTGCCGAATTCGTCCCGGTAAGACAAGCAGTACATCCTTCGGTCGGTTTTGTTGTATGCATACACACACATACACAGGTGTAGTCAAAAAAATCTATAGTAGTAGATGTAGATGTGTGATCACAGCAGAGATCGAGTTGCATCGTCGTTACCCTTGCTGGGTCGGAGCACGCCGAGCAAGAGGAGGGAGTCCCCGTCCCGCAGTATGTCCCCGCGAGCGACCAAGCCCCTGAGCGCCGCCCGGATCTCCTCTCGCCGGTCGTCCCGCGTCGCGTCCAGCACCACCACCACTTGTTGCGGCGGCGGCAGCGCCGATTCTAACATTGTCAACGGCACCACCGCATCCGCCGGCCGCCGCCGCCGCCGCCGCAGTAACGTTACTGTCCTCGGGGCCAGCGTTAGCGGAGTGATCCATGGCGCCGCGCTGCTCGCCCGTGTTTCGACTTTCGACTTGCCTCCGGATCGACCTGGAACGTCTCGAGACCTGCCTCCGGAGGATTTATAAGCGCGGGCGGCTAGGACCCTGAGCCTACGAGCGATGTCAGGGTGGCGCAGAAGCCGGCGTAAGCGACGGGGAATATGCCGTGTTAGCACAGACGATGCAGTGCCTGCCGACCGCGACGCCGGCGGCGGCACCGGCTGCCGCAAAGCAGTAGAAAACTGGTGCTGTCGCGTCGCGCGCTGTGGCGTGTCAGCGTCGCCGTCTGCCGGCCGAGCGGCTTTTTTTAGATCCGTCTGTATGACGATTTTTTTGCAAAAAAGTCCTTACTTCAGCCTACCGACGGGGCCAGCGTCGCCTCAGGAGACGACGGGCATGTCCCGTTCTCCCAGGCGGAGGAGACACAGACCGACGGGCTGTACCCCGCCGTCTCTTCCAGGAGACGCCTCGCTTGGATCCTCCGTACGCGCGCACCTCAATCCCTCTGCCAGCCGCGCGTGGGAGTTTCTCGCCCCAAAACCGCCGGTCCGTGGCCCGCCGCCTCCGCGAGCCTCACCAGACTCCGTGCCGACGAGGCGGGCGAGGGAGAGCGGGATGGCGCCGACGAGGCCGCAGCCGGCGAGCCAGAACACGCGCAGCGCCGAGAGGGCGCCGAGCTGGGGCCGCAGGGGCCCGGGGGCGAAGGGGTTGTAGGAGAGGTTGAGCTCCCGGAGCGTGGCGACGGCGCCGAGGAAGGGCGGGACCTAGTTAGCCGCCGAGCAGGTTGTAGACGAGGGAGAGCGACTGGAGCTTGGGGAAGCAGGCCTCCTAGCTTGGCCTCGACCCTGCTACCGGATCCGACCCCAAGAAGGAGCATGGCTATGACGGGGAGGAAGAGGCCGCCATGGACCGTCCTGCGGGGGAGCTCGGAGGAGCAGCTCTCCCTGCAGCGCCGCCGCGAGGAGGAGCAGCTCGATCTGCCCACGCGCGCTGTTGCGGAGGGAGGAGCCGGACGTTGGAGAGAGAAGAGAGATTTCGAGGGAGGAGAGAAGCTCGTCGAAGCTCTGCACTGACCCTCCGAGGAAGAAACGAGTGGTGGAGAGGATGTGGTGCCGTGCTTGCTGGAAACGAGTGGTGGAGAACGTGTTGCAGTAGACTGTCCCATTCTGGGGATGTTTAGTTCCAAAAAGTGAAGACGAAGTTTGATAAAAATGTCACATCGGACACTGTAGCGCACTGTAGCAATTTTTTTGACCGGAGTCAGTAGGGAAGCCCCTACCTTTTTTTAATTTTTTTTATTCTAAACCCAGTTAATTCGCTCCCACAGGGAGTCGAACCTGGATCTGCAGGGTGCTACTCAGGTGCTTTAACTACTAGGCTAGAGGCCCTTTCACCACTGTAGCACTTTTCGTTTGTTTGTGGTAAACATTATCCTACCATGACCTAACTAGACTCAAAAGATTCGTCTCGTCGTGTACATCAAAACCATGTACTTAGTTTTTTTATTTACCCACGTTTAGTGTTCCACAAGAGAGATTTGATGTGATTTAATGTGATAGATGAATAGTAAAGTTTGGAGAGAGAATTTTGAGAAGTTGAAGGGAACTAAACAGGGCTTTTTTCACCGCCCACCCAAAGTCAAGCATTACCGAATAAAAAAAAGAAAAAGGGAATAAGGGAAAAGAGAACAAATGAAAAAATAAAGGGGAAAAGAGGAAAACAAAAGAGAGAATTCCTCATAGTGAACTTAGTGATAAAAATTTGGCTATCAAAACTCGCCCAATGCATAGGCAATTTAAGAAGGATCTAATAAAGCCACACAATGGTATACACAAATTTATTTGTAGTTGATCTTAGGTTTCATGTAAAGTATTGAATAACTTACAGACAGCTTCTCCGTCTGTGGGCTGTATGAATTGTCTGTACAGTCTATATACGTAGTTCGAGGTTTTACAGACGATCCACCGTCTGTGGGCTGTACATGCCCTCATTATACAGCATTTCGCCTGTTTAGGAACTTTCGATACCAAAGTAATTCTGATTTTATTTTAGCTTGTAACATGGATAATTGCATCAATTAGCGGTTTATGGTGGAGTGTTGTTCATGTTAACTAGCACAGAGGAATAGGTTCATTCAGGTTTCACAGCCTGAAGTCCAAATTCATTAACAGACACATGATACGTTACAGAAACTGGAGTCCACGAAATACAAATGGACAATTCCCTCTGTCAAGATGGAATTTATTTTACGAAGGCAAGCCCTTATGGGTCTGTTTGGATGGCTGTATCTGAGCCATCCAGGCTCCCTAGATGCAGGCGGGTCTAGTTTGGTTGCCTGCACCATCCGTTGGGCCAGGCCAAGCAGATGCAGGGAGGCCCCTGGAGCCAGGCGGAAAAAAATAGAATGCGTGCAGTGCGCACCGTGCGCGCCGCTGCCTGCTGCCCCTGTCCAGTGGACCGTGCTTGCTGAATTCCTGCACCCCCCCTAACCTCCCCTACACACCCCTGGCCTCCTGCACGTCGGATTGCGCGCGGTGTGCATCGCGCGGGGGCGCGCATGCACCGCCCCGTGCGCACCGCGCGCACTGCACTTTACTCCAGCCAGGCTCGGCCGGTGCGGAAAAATCGATCGTTTCTGGCGGTGCGAGCTCGCGCGGCGCAAAATCCATGCGTAGGGTGGCTCAGCGCTCTCTAACACATGCAGGGAATCATGCAACCAATCGCTTGCTCTGCTGAACCAGCACGCGAGCATACATGCAACCAAACATGCACGAGTGGCATGCATGCAGCCTGGCCGTAAGGAGCCTGGCTCATTGATACATGCAGGCTAGCTAGCTGCAGCTATCCAAACGGACCCTATGTGTCTGTGCACGCCCTTATGTATCTGTATGTACCCTGGACGAAGCAAACTGAACTTTTGGATGAAAGGAGAGGGAGGGGAAGAACGAAGTGGTATCCAATGGAGAATATGGGGAATGTTAATTTGAGCTTCAACAGTGCACGCAAAACACAAGATTCACTTTTGATTACCACATCACTTTGCAAGTTTTGGGATGACCTGTCGAGAGAAATCCGTGACGTGATCATCTTCTACATCAATAATAAGACGGACAACCTGTTTACCAAGAGAGGAAGAGATCTTATGGTTACTAAACTTCAACCAAAAATTATCACACATATACTGACTTTACCAAACCAACCTCTCCCATAGAAGGCCGCTGCTCTGAGTTTCTCCTGACACAAAGGTATGCAGCTTTGGCCAAACGATACAATCCATATGTATCATATGTATCTTTAATGCGGTCATCCACCAGTTCATGAAGCGCGAGAATCTCAACCAAAGGCTCTGCCTGAAAAATTTTCAAGGAGTTGGAAATTGAAAATGGTGCCAATGTTTTGGAGCTCTGGAAGCAGACTGACAAAACAGTAACAATTTTCACTAAAGAATACCCATTGCAGTATATGTCCTCCTCTGTCATCAAACACCTTGCGACCGGATATCAGCTGGAAAAGAAGAATCCCAAAGGTATAAACAACTGATTTGACGGAAATCGTTCTACATTCAGCATATTCAGGCGCCAAGTATCTGATGGACATCACAAGAAATTCGCTGGTATTGTCAGGAAACACAAGAAAATACATGATATCAGAAATGAAAGAATGAGCTGATAAAATATTAAAACTGCGAGACCCTGATCGTTCCAGAATCCTTGTGTCTGTGGAAGCACTGCCGGCCTTCCATTTTGCACGAGCAAAGTTCCCAAGCTGTGTTAAAAGTAGAACTTACACAATCAGAATGCAGAACACGTTTGCATCTTGACATGTAACTAATGAGTAGGGAGGTCTAGTACTCTTCCAACTTACCATTGGAAAATAGTCATGTGTCAACAGTACATTGCTTGGGTGCAAATCCCGATGGATGATTGGACCAGGGCGACACTCTACATGTAGAAAGTGCAGCCCTTTTGCCATACCAATAGCAATAGCATGCCTCTTGTGCCACACTAGTAAGCTTGCCGACTTGTCTGTTTCACCAAGGAATAAGAGCAAAAATAACCAGTCTGACATCTTCAGAACATGCATTTACTTGAAGCATAATACATACGTACCAAATAAATGCCACTCAAGGGAATTATTGCATATATACTCGTACACCAAAATGTTGTAGCTTTCTTCAGAGCAGTACCCAAGCAGCATGATAATATTTCGGTGCCGGGCAAAACTGTGAACTTGCACTTCAGACAAGAACTCAGTGTAGCCCTGTGAGCTAGCTTTTTTGCGCAACTTGGCTGCAATGACCTGGCCGTCCTTGAGCTGGCCCTTGTACACATGCCCAAATTCACCCTCGCCCAGCAAGTTCTCTTTTGAGAAATTACATGTTGCAGCTTGAATCTCTGAGAACGAGAATTTCGTGGGTTCCTTCACATAAAGAACTGATGACATCTCCTCCCCGTGATAAAGTTTTTACAATTAAATCCCTGAATTTCACCAAGCATGAATTACGATAAAGGACTCTTGGTGTTCTCTACTAACGATGTGTCCCCTCTTGATGATGGAGCAAAAATGATTTATTATCATCTATTCAGGAAAGCACACGGGAAACTAGCATTTCTAAACATACACAAACCTGTTCCCCTATAGCCAGGAAAAGATGCTTACATAGTTTGATTTCATATCTAGCTCCAGCAAACTAGTCACTTAAAAAAAACTCAAATGTAGAGTTACTCATCAATTAGTCAATTTTAGCATCAATTTCACTAGAACACTTGGGTTATGTTATACACATCCAACCAATACTACATCGCACAACTATGGACTGTTCTTAAAGTTCATGTTGCACATATAGCATCCCAAGACAAGATAGGAAAAGATCGAGTCCAAGGAGAAGAAGAAGGGCAAATTTGGTGGTGAACAGATCTGCACCCGGATCGGCGTTGGAGCGGAGCATCAGTTCGAGCGCGCGGAGGGAGTCGCCGCCGCGAAGGATGTGTACCTCCCGGCCCCCAGCGAACCTCGTGAGCGCCATCCTTATGTCCTCGTCCCGGTGGTCCGGCGTCACCTCCATGGTGACCACCACCATCTGCGACGGCGGCGGCCGCGGCTCCCATGCATGGTATCGATATGGGCATGCTGGCGCTGCTGCTCCTGAACCGTTTGCCATGACGACACCGCCGCCACACGTACGGAATCGAGGCTATTAAGTCGTCGTCGTCGAGGCATCTGCATCTCGATCACGCCGCCTCGCTCCCATCGCCTACGACGACGACCCGGTGGGATGACCGGCAGGCCGGGGCGTGCGCATGCTGGCGGAGGAAGCGAGGAAGAAGCAGGAGACAAAGCAGATAGGATGCCGCGTACGCAAGTTGAGACCGTGATGGCGTTTGGATTCAACTTATCGACCTAGCACTACTTCACCTACCAAGATCACAAACGGTTGGGAAAGTCCATCACAAACGGTTTTCCCAACCGTTTGTGATGTTTCGTTTGTGATACTCGGGGACCGTTTGTGATGGGGTTCATTTTTCCAACCGTTCGTGATTTCCTACTTCCAAAATAAACCCAAATTAATACGAAAACAATAGTGGAAAACAATAGTGAAACCCAAGTCGCGCTATATTTTCGCGCAAAGTTCGCGTGCTAGGCGGCCGGCGTGATTCGAACCGGTGACCTCTCCCTCACGCGAGCACTCCCCTACCACTGCACCTCATTGTCACTTGTGAGTGTATAGCGTTCCGACTCCTATCATATTATACCAGACCGAGTTTAAATTGCTTGTTTGAGGCCCTAAACGACTTCAAATCAAAATCTGTTGAACTACAAAGTTTCCTAACTTTTCGAAACCTACAACTTTCATGTTGACAGTTTTTTCATCCGAGGTCGTTTGTAAAAACTCAAATTTATTAGTTTTTTTATTTACCCATATTTAGTGTTACATGCACGAGGAGAGAGATTTGATGTGATATGTGGATAGTAAAGTTTGAAAAGAGAATTTTGAGAAATTTGGTGATTTGATGGGAAACTAAACACAGCCATTGATGTATAATAATAATATAACACATGATACATGTGCTCTATGCCGAGGTCCGTCGAGAACACAAAATAAAAGAGCCCCGCACGTTAAAGTCCTTCCATGTCATTTCACCGAATGCTACGTGTGTTATTGTGATGTTCAATGCAAGTTTTCCAAGGAAAGCATAATTTGGAAAGTCCTCCCATGTCATGCTACTATTGCTACATCATCTCAGGTCTGATAAGCCGAGGAGGGATGGTGGCGAAGGAGCAGAGAACGCCGGCCTGGACGGCTTGGCGTCGACGTCTGGACAACGCTGAGGCGCGCCGAAGACGTCGTACAACTTGCCGGGTGCCCAGGCTTTCTCCGCCGCTGTTCGGCCGCTCGGCGAACGCCGACGCCACGTCCTGCTTTGCCGGCGTATTCCGTACATCATGCTTACGCCGGCAATTCCAACGCCATCGCGACATCTCCGTGCGTAAAACTCGATCTATCCGCGCGCGTTCATGGCTAACTCGATCCTAATTCCTAACTACACTACTACTAGAGAAACCATCATCACAAACGGCACAAAACCGTTTGTGATACCCTCGTCACAAACGGTTTTGAAGAACCGTTTGTGATGGCCTCACAAACGGCGGGTTTGTGATGTGAGACCACACAAACGTCACAAACGGTTCATGTTCCGAACCGTTTGTGACGTGAGGACATCACAAACGGTTCGTAACACGAACCCTTTGTGATGTGTATGGTACATTCAAACCATATTTTGAAATAGTAAATGACTTCAAATCAAAAAGTGTTGAACTGCAAAGTTGTATGGCTTCTCAAGATGCACAACTTTCACTTTGGTCATTTCTTCATTTGACAAATTCATATGAATATTGTTCATAAAACCCATCTCTCTCATAGAGTTATAGTTTCTAAAACTAT
Organism: Echinochloa crus-galli; assembly: GCA_900205405.1. Classification (NCBI taxonomy): domain Eukaryota; kingdom Viridiplantae; phylum Streptophyta; class Magnoliopsida; order Poales; family Poaceae; genus Echinochloa; species Echinochloa crus-galli. Next base: position 2,994,131 of record OAMR01000006.1, read on the forward strand.
AAGAGAGACCTATAAGATTTGTGAACAATGTTACTCTCACTACATCGTATGGAAAAACGGTCAACATGAAAGTTGTAGATCTTCACAAGTCATGAAACTTTGTAGTTGACAACTTTTTAATTTGAAATTGTTTTACTAACGAAAAGTAAGTTTGTATTCAAAATTTGAAATTTGAGTTTTTCCAAACGACCTCGGATGAAAAAACGGTCAACATGAAAGTTGTAGATCTCGACAAGTCATGAAACTTTGTAGTTGACAACTTTGTCATTTGAAGTCATATAGTTGCTAGATCTAAGTTTGAATATTCTCTACATGGTTTTGATGTACACGACGAGATGAATCTTTTGAGCCTACTTAGGATGATAGGACAATGTTTAACACAAACAAACAAAAAATGCTACAGTACACCTGGATGTGATATTTTCACCAAACTTTCCCTTTCTGTTTTTTGAACTAAACACATCCAATCTATAAATGTACATGCACGGACACGGCAGCACTCACTTCGGTGCGGAATAAAGTCGCCCAAGCCACAACTAGTCCGCAATAAGCCAGGTGGCCTCTATCTCTATATACTACGTACACGCGCTAGTAGCCGCGGGCTTTCTATTAGCCAGCACGATCAGCATGAGGAGGACTATTATTCCACGCACGGGATCGGGCATGGCGGCCAAGCAGCAGGAAGATCACCGGAGCAAAGACGACGGCGAGGTCGAGGTACCGGTGGAGGCGGTGATGGGCAGCTGGCAGCTGGAACCAGGCGTCACCAGCAAGCTGTACGACGTCTTCACCGTCGCCGGCCTACGCGTCGACGCCATCGAGCCCGGTCGCGCCATGATCTGCTCTTTCACGGTGCCTCCTCGCCTTACGGTAAGTACGGCCCGCGTAGAGGTAGCTAGTACTCCTACATTAAAGATTGCTACGTACGGGGTACTTCACGTACATACTATAGTATATTCTTGGTTGAGGCTTCTTCATCTTTAGCTTCCAAAAATAGCTTTATGTTGATTTGACCCGAAAATTAACCCTGCCGGTACCAATACCACGATATACACAGCAGCAATCAGTGTTTGTTATCACTGAAATTTACATTTCAACTTTGTATACACACACACACACACTACTTTATCACTAGTAATTAGTGATTAACTCTCTATGGTCAACAACAACCATATTAAAAAGCGTGTTTGGATCCAACAGTCCCAACCTTTCATGTATGATGGTTTCCATAGCATTAATTATACTGCCACGTAGGACTCTTTGCTTACGTAGTACTGTATTAAATAAGAGAGAGAATAGAAAGATGAAGAAACTGGGTCTCATGCAAGACCTAGTGTCTACACGAGAACCCATGTACATGACACTACTAAAGTTTGTATTGGGGAAGTATGGTGTCTTAATGATAGATAAAGAACAAATATGATTGGTAGATATGAAAGATGGTGAATTTATTAAAGATCTATCATAACAAATTATGGGTTGGAGAATGTAGTGTCTAAAGTGATGTCTTGTTAACGTGGCAACATGGACACTACGTGTAGACATGGTGGGTTGGGACTGCCCTTATAGCTAACTAATTTTAGTTGGGTGATCCAAAGACAACCAGCCGCTAATCTTCAGCTAATGTTTTCTTTATCACTTAAATAGCAATTATCCAATTAGTTGATCCAATTGCCTGGTGGATACAACAAGGATCAAGAAAGCTTACACAGAGCTGCAGTTAATGGCTAGCGGAAAGTTGAAAGCTTACACAGAGCTGCAGTTAGTGGCTAGCGGAAAGTTTATTTTCCGTCTAGAGACAAACGTATTACCTATACTACGTAGCTACTCCCTCCGTTTTAATTATAGTTTATTTAATTTTTTTACTATAAACTTGACTGCTCGTATTTTTCAAAATATTTATGTCAATATAATCAAATTTAAGATATTTAAAGATTTTTTATTAATAAAACAAGACATCACAAAAAATATTATTATTTGTTCAAAATTTTTAATAAGACGATTGGCTAAATTTAAAGTTAAAAAAGTCAAATAAATTATATTTTAAAATAGAGAGAGTAGCATATACACGTTTGTACATTTCAATTAACATGATGGCATTCGCTCGTGTGCATGTACTCACGCCAAATCGACCGGAAGGACGCGAGGAAGCGCATGCATGGAGGGGCCTTGGCATCTCTGGTGGACCTGGTTGGATCAGCCGTGTTCTTCGCCGGCGGCTCGCCGACGACGGGGGTGTCCCTGGAGATCACCATATCGTACCTAAACGCTGCCCGTGCAAACGTGCGTGAGAGTGAGACCAACCATGCATATTGACTGACAGTGCTTTAATTTAATCAATTAATAATCATTAGTCAAACTGGTTAATGTATCGGTATATACGGTTGTCTCTCCGTATATTGATCACTGATTAATTACGCGTGGGCTGCGCCCGTACAGGAGGAGATCGAGATCGAGGCGAGGGTTCTTGGCATCGGCAAGACGACGGGGTGCGTGACCGTGGAGGTCAGGAAGAAGGGCTCCGGCGAGGTGATCGCGCACGGCCGGCACACCAAGTATCTCGCCGTCGTCGTCTCCAGCAAACTGTGATGGATCAGGCGGCGGAGCAAGCGCGGGGCGCCGGGAGCGAGCACATCACCACGGTCACGGTCTCGCCATTTATCTCTGTCTCGAGCAGACTTTAATTTTCTGTTTCCGGACGTCGTTGCCGAATTTGTCTACCATATGCTGCCACGCTTGGTCTGTTTGTATATATGGGCTAAAAAAATGGAAATCGTGCATGCACTGTCGGTGCACAGAATGTCAATGTGACAAGCGACGTGCACGTGCTGCGTATACTCCGTACTAGTTACGTATACACGTGGACGATTTCCAAACACATAATGTTTACCATGCGTCCACACGTACATCATGCTGCTATAGCTGGTCCTCATAGTCATTCTCACAAGCTGCGTATGCAAGCGCTTTCATTTAATTAATTTAGAGTACTATTTATTACTCGGATTAATATGTATGAGATATCAGAGCAGTTGCACATGCACATCCAGGACCAGGAGTTTTTTTTTTTGGAGGAGAACCAGGAGTATTTCTTGACAACATCAGCACGTTGCGGGCCATGATGTGCAGAGAGCGGCACAGCCCACGGCCCAACACTTGGGTTATGTTATACACATCCAACCAATACTACATCGCACAACTATGGACTGTTCTTAAAGTTCATGTTGCACATATAGCATCCCAAGACAAGATAGGAAAAGATCGAGTCCAAGGAGAAGAAGAAGGGCAAATTTGGTGGTGAACAGATCTGCACCCGGATCGGCGTTGGAGCGGAGCATCAGTTCGAGCGCGCGGAGGGAGTCGCCGCCGCGAAGGATGTGTACCTCCCGGCCCCCAGCGAACCTCGTGAGCGCCATCCTTATGTCCTCGTCCCGGTGGTCCGGCGTCACCTCCATGGTGACCACCACCATCTGCGACGGCGGCGGCCGCGGCTCCCATGCATGGTATCGATATGGGCATGCTGGCGCTGCTGCTCCTGAACCGTTTGCCATGACGACACCGCCGCCACACGTACGGAATCGAGGCTATTAAGTCGTCGTCGTCGAGGCATCTGCATCTCGATCACGCCGCCTCGCTCCCATCGCCTACGACGACGACCCGGTGGGATGACCGGCAGGCCGGGGCGTGCGCATGCTGGCGGAGGAAGCGAGGAAGAAGCAGGAGACAAAGCAGATAGGATGCCGCGTACGCAAGTTGAGACCGTGATGGCGTTTGGATTCAACTTATCGACCTAGCACTACTTCACCTACCAAGATCACAAACGGTTGGGAAAGTCCATCACAAACGGTTTTCCCAACCGTTTGTGATGTTTCGTTTGTGATACTCGGGGACCGTTTGTGATGGGGTTCATTTTTCCAACCGTTCGTGATTTCCTACTTCCAAAATAAACCCAAATTAATACGAAAACAATAGTGGAAAACAATAGTGAAACCCAAGTCGCGCTATATTTTCGCGCAAAGTTCGCGTGCTAGGCGGCCGGCGTGATTCGAACCGGTGACCTCTCCCTCACGCGAGCACTCCCCTACCACTGCACCTCATTGTCACTTGTGAGTGTATAGCGTTCCGACTCCTATCATATTATACCAGACCGAGTTTAAATTGCTTGTTTGAGGCCCTAAACGACTTCAAATCAAAATCTGTTGAACTACAAAGTTTCCTAACTTTTCGAAACCTACAACTTTCATGTTGACCGTTTTTTCATCCGAGGCCGTTTACGAAATTTGAATTTCAAATTTGAGAATATTCAAACTTAGATCTAGCAACTAAATGACTTCAAATGACAAAGTTGTCAACTAGAAAGTTTCATGACTTGTCGAGATCTACAACTTTCATGTTGACCGTTTTTTCATCCGAGGTCGTTTGGAAAAACTCAAATTTCAAATTTTGAATACAAACTTACTTTTCGTTAGTAAAACAATTTCAAATTAACAGTTCAACACTTTTTGATTTGAAGTTATTTACTATTTCAAAATATGGTTTGAATGTACCATACACATCACAAAGGGTTCGTGTTACGAACCGTTTGTGATGTCCTCACGTCACAAACGGTTCGGAACATGAACCGTTTGTGACGTTTGTGATGGTCTCACATCACAAACGCCGTTTGTGAGGCCCATCACAAACGGTTCTTCAAAAACCGTTTGTGACGAGGGTATCACAAACGGTTTTGTGCCGTTTGTGATGATGGTTTCTCTAGTAGTAGTGTAGTTAGGAATTAGGATCGAGTTAGCCATGAACGCGCGCGGATAGATCGAGTTTTACGCACGGAGATGTCGCGATGGCGTTGGAATTGCCGGCGTAAGCATGATGTACGGAATACGCCGGCAAAGCAGGACGTGGCGTCGGCGTTCGCCGAGCGGCCGAACAGCGGCGGAGAAAGCCTGGGCACCCGGCAAGTTGTACGACGTCTTCGGCGCGCCTCAGCGTTGTCCAGACGTCGACGCCAAGCCGTCCAGGCCGGCGTTCTCTGCTCCTTCGCCACCATCCCTCCTCGGCTTATCAGACCTGAGATGATGTAGCAATAGTAGCATGACATGGGAGGACTTTCCAAATTATGCTTTCCTTGGAAAACTTGCATTGAACATCACAATAACACACGTAGCATTCGGTGAAATGACATGGAAGGACTTTAACGTGCGGGGCTCTTTTATTTTGTGTTCTCGACGGACCTCGGCATAGAGCACATGTATCATGTGTTATATTATTATTATACATCAATGGCTGTGTTTAGTTTCCCATCAAATCACCAAATTTCTCAAAATTCTCTTTTCAAACTTTACTATCCACATATCACATCAAATCTCTCTCCTCGTGCATGTAACACTAAATATGGGTAAATAAAAAAACTAATTACATGGTTTTGATGTACACGACGAGATGAATCTTTTGAGCCTACTTAGGATGATAGGACAATGTTTAACACAAACAAACAAAAAATGCTACAGTACACCTGGATGTGATATTTTCACCAAACTTTCCCTTTCTGTTTTTTGAACTAAACACATCCAATCTATAAATGTACATGCACGGACACGGCAGCACTCACTTCGGTGCGGAATAAAGTCGCCCAAGCCACAACTAGTCCGCAATAAGCCAGGTGGCCTCTATCTCTATATACTACGTACACGCGCTAGTAGCCGCGGGCTTTCTATTAGCCAGCACGATCAGCATGAGGAGGACTATTATTCCACGCACGGGATCGGGCATGGCGGCCAAGCAGGAAGATCACCGGAGCAAAGACGACGGCGAGGTCGAGGTACCGGTGGAGGCGGTGATGGGCAGCTGGCAGCTGGAACCAGGCGTCACCAGCAAGCTATACGACGTCTTCACCGTCGCCGGCCTACGCGTCGACGCCATCGAGCCCGGTCGTGCCATGAGCTGCTCTTTCACGGTGCCTCCTCGCCTTACGGTAAGTACGGCCCGCGTAGAGGTAGCTAGTACTCCTACATTAAAGATTGCTACGTACGGGGTACTTCACGTACATACTATAGTATATTCTTGGTTGAGGCTTCTTCATCTTTAGCTTCCAAAAATAGCTTTATGTTGATTTGACCCGAAAATTAACCCTGCCGGTACCAATACCACGATATACACAGCAGCAATCAGTGTTTGTTATCACTGAAATTTACATTTCAACTTTGTATACACACACACACACACTACTTTATCACTAGTAATTAGTGATTAACTCTCTATGGTCAACAACAACCATATTAAAAAGCGTGTTTGGATCCAACAGTCCCAACCTTTCATGTATGATGGTTTCCATAGCATTAATTATACTGCCACGTAGGACTCTTTGCTTACGTAGTACTGTATTAAATAAGAGAGAGAATAGAAAGATGAAGAAACTGGGTCTCATGCAAGACCTAGTGTCTACACGAGAACCCATGTACATGACACTACTAAAGTTTGTATTGGGGAAGTATGGTGTCTTAATGATAGATAAAGAACAAATATGATTGGTAGATATGAAAGATGGTGAATTTATTAAAGATCTATCATAACAAATTATGGGTTGGAGAATGTAGTGTCTAAAGTGATGTCTTGTTAACGTGGCAACATGGACACTACGTGTAGACATGGTGGGTTGGGACTGCCCTTATAGCTAACTAATTTTAGTTGGGTGATCCAAAGACAACCAGCCGCTAATCTTCAGCTAATGTTTTCTTTATCACTTAAATAGCAATTATCCAATTAGTTGATCCAATTGCCTGGTGGATACAACAAGGATCAAGAAAGCTTACACAGAGCTGCAGTTAATGGCTAGCGGAAAGTTGAAAGCTTACACAGAGCTGCAGTTAATGGCTAGCGGAAAGTTGAAAGCTTACACAGAGCTGCAGTTAATGGCTAGCGGAAAGTTGAAAGCTTACACAGAGCTGCAGTTAATGGCTAGCGGAAAGTTGAAAGCTTACACAGAGCTGCAGTTAATGGCTAGCGGAAAGTTGAAAGCTTACACAGAGCTGCAGTTAATGGCTAGCGGAAAGTTGAAAGCTTACACAGAGCTGCAGTTAATGGCTAGCGGAAAGTTGAAAGCTTACACAGAGCTGCAGTTAATGGCTAGCGGAAAGTTGAAAGCTTACACAGAGCTGCAGTTAATGGCTAGCGGAAAGTTGAAAGCTTACACAGAGCTGCAGTTAATGGCTAGCGGAAAGTTGAAAGCTTACACAGAGCTGCAGTTAATGGCTAGCGGAAAGTTGAAAGCTTACACAGAGCTGCAGTTAATGGCTAGCGGAAAGTTGAAAGCTTACACAGAGCTGCAGTTAGTGGCTAGCGGAAAGTTTATTTTCCGTCTAGAGACAAACGTATTACCTATACTACGTAGCTACTCCCTCCGTTTTAATTATAGTTTATTTAATTTTTTTACTATAAACTTGACTGCTCGTATTTTTCAAAATATTTATGTCAATATAATCAAATTTAAGATATTTAAAGATTTTTTATTAATAAAACAAGACATCACAAAAAATATTATTATTTGTTCAAAATTTTTAATAAGACGATTGGCTAAATTTAAAGTTAAAAAAGTCAAATAAATTATATTTTAAAATAGAGAGAGTAGCATATACACGTTTGTACATTTCAATTAACATGATGGCATTCGCTCGTGTGCATGTACTCACGCCAAATCGACCGGAAGGACGCGAGGAAGCGCATGCATGGAGGGGCCTTGGCATCTCTGGTGGACCTGGTTGGATCAGCCGTGTTCTTCGCCGGCGGCTCGCCGACGACGGGGGTGTCCCTGGAGATCACCATATCGTACCTAAACGCTGCCCGTGCAAACGTGCGTGAGAGTGAGACCAACCATGCATATTGACTGACAGTGCTTTAATTTAATCAATTAATAATCATTAGTCAAACTGGTTAATGTATCGGTATATACGGTTGTCTCTCCGTATATTGATCACTGATTAATTACGCGTGGGCTGCGCCCGTACAGGAGGAGATCGAGATCGAGGCGAGGGTTCTTGGCATCGGCAAGACGACGGGGTGCGTGACCGTGGAGGTCAGGAAGAAGGGCTCCGGCGAGGTGATCGCGCACGGCCGGCACACCAAGTATCTCGCCGTCGTCGTCTCCAGCAAACTGTGATGGATCAGGCGGCGGAGCAAGCGCGGGGCGCCGGGAGCGAGCACATCACCACGGTCACGGTCTCGCCATTTATCTCTGTCTCGAGCAGACTTTAATTTTCTGTTTCCGGACGTCGTTGCCGAATTTGTCTACCATATGCTGCCACGCTTGGTCTGTTTGTATATATGGGCTAAAAAAATGGAAATCGTGCATGCACTGTCGGTGCACAGAATGTCAATGTGACAAGCGACGTGCACGTGCTGCGTATACTCCGTACTAGTTACGTATACACGTGGACGATTTCCAAACACATAATGTTTACCATGCGTCCACACGTACATCATGCTGCTATAGCTGGTCCTCATAGTCATTCTCACAAGCTGCGTATGCAAGCGCTTTCATTTAATTAATTTAGAGTACTATTTATTACTCGGATTAATATGTATGAGATATCAGAGCAGTTGCACATGCACATCCAGGACCAGGAGTTTTTTTTTTTGGAGGAGAACCAGGAGTATTTCTTGACAACATCAGCACGTTGCGGGCCATGATGTGCAGAGAGCGGCACAGCCCACGGCCCCCTTAACCTGGCTCCTTGTCTTCTCGGGCCGGAGGGCATGCATAATCAGCGAGCATGGGCTAGCGAAGCCCAACGGGCTGGCTAACCGCACCAACTTGCGGCCTTAAACGATACTGTACCGGGACAGCTCGCGGAAAGACAAGATACCAACACGCGTTTAGTCCCATATCGTTCTCTTAATCTTGATGCCTGACGTGGGTAGGCTACAAAACTAACGCCAGGGCGTACATTGTTCCATACTTACCTGGACGGGGTCTATGAGTGATCAAGAAGACTCATGGCCTAGGTTAGCGGCCTCCATTGCACTTGGGGGAGCTCTAGCCTACCATCTCCTCAAGTAGGAGAGTGGATGTCATAATTTGTGGCAGAGGGGTACGCGTTCGCGCGGCCCCTACCAATTTAAACTAAAATACTTTTTTATGAAATGATGAAATAAAGAATAATAAATTTATAATAATATCATTGAATTGATTTAAATTAAAATATTTCTTTTTGATGCAAAAATATAAAATTGAATTGATTGATTAAATTCAAATTGAAATGATGAAAAATATCTTGATTAATTTATCTTAAAAGGCATTGTACTTATGGGATTTTATATTTTTATGTCGAAATCTATCTTGTTACTATCAAGGTTCTGTACTTCTGTGTACGCAACCCATGCCACATAAGGAGATTTGGCCCAGCCTGGAACTGAGGGCCACCTGGCCGGCCCAAGAGATAGGCAGGCCCAAATAAGCTACCCATTGCACTCGCGCGGCGCACGCGACATTTTTGCTGCCCCCCAGCCGAATTCACAAACTTTCAGCCGTTTACCCAGCCGAATTCACCGACGCTCGATGCCAAGCAAGCCTCGAGTCGGGAGCCAAGCCAACTGCCAGCTAGCTAGCCACCCACCCAGAGTCTACACCGAAATATCTCCGCCTAGCGTGGACTCGGCCACCGCTCCATTCCATTTCTCCCCTCCGCCTCGCCTCCTCCCCCTCGCCGGCGTCACGGCCGCCGCCGCCGCCGACGGCCCCGTCTCCTACCCCCTCGATCCCTCCTCCCCTCCTCCGCCCACGCTGCCCCTACCACCCCCGAATGCACAGAGGCGTCCACCTCTGCGGCTGGCGGGAGCTGGGTGGAGGGGATGTCCGCGGACAACATCAAGGGCCTGGTGCTCGCGCTGTCCTCCAGCTTCTTCATCGGGGCCAGCTTCATCGTCAAGAAGAAGGGGCTCAAGAAGGCCGGCGCCTCCGGCGTCCGCGCAGGTGAATTGATTCCGTTCCTGGCTTCGTTCATATTTGTCGAGACATTGCGCTGCGTCGTAGATCCTAGTGGCTGAGCCGTCTTTTCCTTTGGTCTTCGAGATGCTATGCGAGCGCGTCGTGGGGCCTCGAGGCTATTTTTTCGATTGTGCGTGGGATCTCTGTTCCCGTGAAATGTGGTGTGCGTGCTCCGGATCTGTGTTAGAGTTACGATTAGGGGGTGTGTGTACCAGAAACTAGTTTGGCTGTTGAAATAAATTGAAATAGTTAGGGAGTTGACCTGAATCAATGTGGATCATGTGCAAGTAGCTGCAGATCAGGGGGTTCTTCTATACTTAACACTTGTACTGGAGTTCATATTCAATTAATGGGGGTCATAATGATGCATTGTATTTTGTTTATTTTTCCTTGTGCCATGTACCTGTTAGTTGAACAATACATTGGTTAGTAACTGAGTATTCTGGGTGCACTCCAATTTGTGTAGGCTGGACTGTAGGAGGGGGTGTGTGGTTTTCTTAACATGGTGGGAAAATGGTCATTAGTTGGCTTGACTTTTCAGAGATTATCGTTGACCGGAAATATGTAGCTATAGATGTATGACATGCAGCGATTCTGCAGATTTGGGTGTCTCCCTTTCAATGCTGTTCAGCTACATGATTTTACTAGCAGGAAGTGTTTACCGGTTGACTTTACTAATATTGGTGGTTAATTGCAGGTGTTGGTGGTTATTCTTACTTGTACGAACCATTATGGTGGGCAGGAATGATTACAAGTAGGTCTATCTATTGTGCAAGCAGCCCTTTATGTTGTAGCACTGAATAATGCAATATTGACGTTGTTTAGTCCTATTTTCCAGTGATTGTTGGAGAGGTGGCTAACTTTGCGGCATATGCTTTTGCTCCTGCTATCCTGGTCACACCACTTGGTGCACTTAGCATCATCATTAGGTAAGAAATGTGATTCATACTGTGCCTTGGTGCTGTTTATCATTCAAAATTTCTTTTTGTGCACTCTCCGTTCTAACATGCTTCTCTCACAGTGCTGCTCTTGCCGACATAATGTTGAAGGAGAAGCTACATATATTTGGTATACTTGGGTGCATTCTTTGTGTCGTGGGTTCAACAACTATTGTACTTCACGCCCCTCAGGAGCGAGCAATTGAATCCGTAGCAGAAGTGTGGGATCTTGCAACTGAACCAGGTGCCCTCTCTATTACCCAATTAGTTGTTATCCAATATTAGTCATTTCACTTGCAGTAAGAACTAATGTCATGACTTTGGGTCTTGCAGCTTTTCTATCTTATGCTGCTATCGTTCTTGCTGCAACTTTTGTGCTCATATACTATTTTATCCCACAATATGGTCAGACGCACATCATGGTCTATATTGGTGTTTGTTCACTTGTAGGATCTCTGTCGGTATGTGTTTCACACTTTCCTTGGCAATAGTTGTATCAATATGTCATTCGCTGAAAAAAAGTTGTTCAATATCTCTTTTAAATGATTATCCTTTAATTTTCTTTCCCTTTTCGCTGTACTGACTTTGGCAGGTCATGAGTGTGAAAGCTCTCGGAATAGCCTTGAAACTGACCTTTTCTGGAACGAACCAGCTAATTTATCCACAAACATGGTTGTTCACTATTGTTGTCGTTGCATGTATAGTAACACAAATGAATTATCTGAATAAGGTAATACCGATTTTCTATTATTTTTATTAGTTCAGTAGTGCACAGCGAGCGGTATTAAATATACATTAGTTACTTTTGTGCTGCATGTCTATGCTTCTTGAGTGACTCACTTGGATTTGAGGGCCATTGGACTAGTGTCCATCGTTTTCCTTTTAGATGAACCATAATGGATAGTTGATTTAAAGAAAACAAATACTTATGATGCAGATTTTTGAATTTATCATCATATTTGGCTCATTCAATAGTTTGGCACTTTGGTACCTTGTTCTTCTCCTACTGCCTAACTGTTTTTTCTTCCTTCAGTTTTAGATCAAACAATTATGGTGGTATTGTCCTGATATTTTAATTCTGTACTGTGCTTATTTGGTGTTAAAGTGCGTACATATGATACCTAGTGTTGTGACTACAGAACATGCACAATTATTAGTGTCTATAATATACCATAATGGACAGTTGCATGCTATTAAGATTAATATATCTGATCCTGGTTTTATTGTACTCTTGCTTTTTTTTTACTTTTGTCTTTGTTAGTGCAAGGCATCTTAATTGCAATAAACTTACTAAGTTTAGTTTTTTACAGGCTCTTGACACTTTCAATACAGCAGTTGTATCACCAATATATTATACGATGTTTACATCACTAACCATTTTGGCTAGTGTGATAATGTTCAAGGTAACAATCTTTTGGCAATACTTGATGCATGATGTCTGTTAGCCTACTTTTCAAATTTTATGGGAAACATTTCAAGTGCCATCTTTGTGTGACATTAGAAATATTACGAGATACCAGAACCCCCTAGAGGTAGGTGGAACTGAAGAATTAACTTTTCAAAACTGTTTCTTATAAATGCCATCTTAGTACCTGATGGACAAGCAGTGGATTGGTGGCAGCTGGAGAAATGGAGATTAGGGTACCCTCTAGGGGCATACATATGCATGTTCATAGTCAGATACAATGTTCTACTGTAGTATTCAGGTTAGCATGGTCCTGAGAGATTGATTGTGATATCTTTTAGTTTGTGACAAAAACCTGTCCTCCCAGAAATGGTCTTTTAGTTTTGTTGCCATGTTGGCCAGTTAAGCTGTTGATAGTCAATGATCCATGAATCATTTACTCGTGTATAGTATAGTCATCAGTTGAAGGCTTCGGGCCTTGTTGTCTGTACTGCCGTTGTATGGTTGCTGCTGTACTTAGCAAAAGTTCTAAACATTTTTATTGACAACTACTGTACTTGCATGCAGGACTGGGATCGTCAGAATCCAACTCAGATTGTAACAGAGATGTGTGGTTTTGTTACCATCCTTTCTGGGACCTTTCTTCTTCACAAGACAAAAGATATGGTTGATGGTACGATTTCACCCACTCAACTTTTGAACTGTGCAAAATGTTAGACCATGGTTACATTTCACTTTGTGGCATCATATAGGTCTCCCACCAACTCTACCTGTCCGAATAGGGCAGCAGAATCATTTCGATCAACATTATAACGCTTGATGATCTTTGCAGGGGCCATTCTTTCATTTGAGATACACCTTTGTAGATTGTACTTTAGGATTCCAAAAAGTAAAGGAGCCGCTCCCCTTGTAATTTTTTTCTGGGAGACCGGGGTAGAGAGTATTGGGGAGCCTCTGTTATACCTCTCTTCGATATGCCCAGAATGGGTTAGGTCCATTTTTTGGATATACGTCACGGTGATCCATACAAGACTGTTCCCATCGAGACAGTAACTGTTGTATTCTTTGGATAGAAAATTAGAAAATAGGAAAAGAATCTGAAGAAAGCATGTTGCTAATTTTCTTGAAACTTTGCCTCCCATCCACTTAATGTGCTCTGGTTGTTTATCTGCATTCCGCGGTCCTTCCTTTCTTAATGGTTTCATCTATGTTCGTTGCTTCTGTGTGAAGGGAAGGCACAAAGCCTCAGATCGCGTTGATACACTTGGTGAAGCAATTCTTTCTTCCACTAGTGATTAGCAAGCTGCATTGAAGCAGACATGTAAAAACATTCCAACAATGAAGCAGGCAGTACAGAGTGGAACAGAACAACAATAACAAGCACCAAAGTTACAAGGTTTGTTGTTCTCTGAGGATCACGAATTCAGAGGGTAGGATACTCCCTGGAGCCAAGCTAATCTGGTATATAAACAAGAAGGTTACTATTACACAATTATTTCTTTATGGAAATAGGAGGTTGCACAATTATTTCGTCAAGACGCTTAATTAAATGCAAGCATATAAATTAACGTAGAAAAGAGAAACCTATCGAAGTCAAGTGCTAACATAAGAGAAATCCTATCACAACACTTGCACTAGGTGGGTTTGGAGCTTAATTTAGGTGGGATGGATAGCCCTCTGAATAAGCTTTCCGTAGAGTCCAAGATCACCGAAATCGGACATCGGAGTAAAAAGTTA
>OAMR01000006.1:3011274-3023004 GCA_900205405.1 Echinochloa crus-galli
CAGAGTAAAAAGTTATGACTGTTTTAGTTGGGCTCTTTCTGGAATGTCCGGGATGGCGGAAATTTCCGACCCCGGGCTGAAATTTCCGACAAATGCGACGGAAATTTCCGGTGACGGCGGAAATTTCCGGTACGGGCTGATATTTCCGTTCCTGGATGGATATTTCCGACAAATGCGACGGAAATTTCCGGTGACGGCGGAAATTTCCGGTACGGGCTGATATTTCCGTTCCTGGATGGATATTTCCGACAAATGCGACGAAAATTTCCGGTCTGGGCGGAAATTTCCGGTCCAGACTAACCTGAGACACAACAGCTAGTTTTTGGGGGTCCTCTATATATACCCCCACACCCTTTCGGTTCAAGCTGCTGTTTGCACCCACGAAGAACACTTTCCACAGCCAAGATTTGCTCTCCCCTCTCTCTATTTGCTTGAGATTTGAGAAGAGAAGTGAGTTAGGGTTGAGAGAAGAGATTGAAGACTTGAAAGCTTCATTCCATCCTTGAGCACTTGAGTTCATAGCAAGTAATCTTCGAAGTGTTTGTTACTCTTGAGGATTCTCCCCTAGACGACTAGGCGTCGCCGAGAGCATCCAAGCCAAGCTCGTGGATTCGCCTCGGAAGTTGGTATCACCCATCCTTTGTGGATTTGCTAGTAAGTGCACTTGGCTCCTTCGTGGTGACTAAGTGGAGGAAAGTGGCTTGGTGTGAATAAGCCCGCCTTTCGTAGGCCCTCAACGGAGACGTAGGATTCATTGTGCCTTAGTGGCAGCTTGTGTAGCAAGCAGTGAATCTGAACTTCGGATTAAATCTTGTGTCTCCTTGTGTTCTTGTGTTCATATGTTGTTCTTGTTGATATTGAGCAATTCGACCCGATCTATCTTCTTGTGAGCTTTGGTTGCAGGTGGTTGGTTAGAAAGCTTCTACTATCCCAAGTAACCTCTTGCAACTCATCATTTTGATTAGAATTGCATAGGAGCCTCTACATCTAAGATTAATTTTCGTGGTTGTCTGAAATTACTGTAGCACCGGAAATTTCCGATAGAAATTTCCGATAACGCCGGAAATTTTCGATAGAAATTTCCGGTAAACTGATTCCGCTGCAAGTTGTGCTAAATTTTTCAGCAATCGCCTATTCACCCCCCTAGGCGACATCAAGGTCCTTTCACAAACTTCTGTTCATACTTGGCAAACAATCTTGACATTTCAGCTTTCACATCAGCATAGTAAAGAGTATTCCAGATCGAGAGCGAGAGAGGAGAGAGGCGAGGGCTGCCGCGGCGCGGTGGGGAATGAGGCGGCGAGGTGTCGAGGACTCGAGGTCACCGGAGCAGGGCCGGCCGTCGGCGAGCTCAAGGCGAACAGCGGTGGCGGCTTGGATCGAGATCCAGATCGAGAGCGAGAGAGAGGAGAGAGGCGAGGGCTTCGGCGCGGTGGGGGGAATGAGGCTAGAGTTTGGCCGGGGCGGGGAGCCGCAGCCGTGGCCTTTATACGCGGGGGCGACGCAGGGGCTGGGCCGTTGGGCCAAATTAGCTGTTGGGGGGGGGGAGGGGCGTGCCGCTGTCTCTGCTGCCGTACCAGCCATGCCGACCGTGCGGGCTAAGGCCGTGCCCTGGGCCAGGCCGGCGGCCCATGGCACGCACGGGCTTTCGGGCCGTGCCGGCACGGGCACGGCGCCTGCGTGCCGTGCCGCCCATGGGCCGTGCCAAAAGGCCGTGCCGCCGGTGTTGACGCAAATCGGCTTCTCCACGCCAAGCACACAGCAAGCCGAATCAGCTGGCTTCACACGTGCCCGATCGTCTGAATCCTGTAAGCGTGCCAGTCAATTTTCCCTGAAACTGACAAAGGAAGAAAAAATGTTTAGATATAAAACCTGGAACATGCCAGATGATACCAGGCAGTTCCATCTCTACGGCTTCCAAGGCCAATCTGATCGGTATATAGCTATGAACAAGCTATCTGTCGGCAATGCAGGCGCTCACATGCATATTCGGCAGAGCGCATACTGCCGAACCCATCATCATCGCGACGGCCCTCGTCATCGGCGGCCGCGGCTAGGGCCGCAAGGTAGCGGTAGTTGGCGGGGAGCTTGACGGCCCAGACGCAGTCCGCGGAGGCCGCGCCGCGGAAGGCGCGGTTGAGGCGGGCGACCTGGCAGATCTCCGGCGGGTCGAGGTAGAGCAACACCGCCGCCACGCAGCTCTCCGGCATGTCGCCGAGGGACGTCTCCCCCCACTCCCCGTCCGCGCCCAGGATGCTCGACCCCGCCCCCATCTACGACCCAATCGCCGCCTTGGGGAAGGATCGAATTGGGATGCGAAGGCCGAGTTCTTCAGGATCACTTTTATGATGCACACGATCGAAGCTTCCAGGAAATCGCAGGGCAATTCACCGCCGGGACGGCGCTAACCCCAATCCGTGCGGGGGAGCTTCTCGCGCGGATTACTGCAGCCTTCCTTGCGAATTTGGCTACCTCACCTTTCCGATTGGAGAAGAAACCTCAGATTTGCACCGCCCTTCAAGATAAGAACCGAACAATTGTAGCAAAGAAACCGCCAATTCGCCTCCTATGCAGATGAGCGCGCCTGCACAAGGCAAGAAGCTCTCATGCGCAGGGAGCTGAGTCGTTCTCGAATTGAACCCGAGGCACCGCCGATTCGATCAAGAGCTCAGAAATTCTGCCCCTCTGTCCGCCTCAAAGCCCGCAAAACCGACCCCGAATGCTCCGAATCCCGACAGTTGTCCCTCAATTCGAGAACCCAGATGCTAAAAGGCTCGACCTCTAATTGAGAATTGTATTGCTTCTTACCACGATCCTTTCTTGAAATGGAACGCTGGGAGGAGGCACGGAGATTTTTCAGATGGCCTTTTAAAGGAGAAGACGACTCGGTGCTTTCTTCTCCTGCTGCTCCTTTTCTCCCGTGTCTGCTGCTGGTTTAGATACAGACCATACGGTAGGTAGCGGACACCTTAACTGACCGTATAAAATACTCCTCGCTGGTAGCACTTGGTTCTGGTCTTAAGGATACAGTAGCTGCAGATAACGTTGGATAATCGTACGATTCGTGCATTCATGTGCATAAGTATTTTTTTCCCCTGAGAGATGATCTAGCAGGATCACAAACGGATAATTCCGACACATTGTTTTTTATGTTCTGGATAAAATCCACAGTAATAAACATTTGTACTTCAATGCGCATAAATGGTAGCTTAAACACTTATATCAGGCTGGTGGATTAACCAAAGCCCCACATTTAGCCCCTTTTGGGCACAATTCTAGCTCTACGGAATCCGTGGGTGGATTTCTTGCAGCCGAGTATAATTCGTAGCTCCAAACCCTTGAAGTTGACTGTATATGGATGATATTTAAATAAATTATTTCGCCTAAAGTTTAGATGAAATATATATATTTCAACTACCTTAATTTTGGAGTAGTATACAAACCGCGGAAGATCCTATCTGCACCTGATCCTGCCTATATTCATCATACCTATTATTGCATTCAGGACAATTATTCCATGTGGGAAGCTTCAAACCTTCGTTCCAACAGTGTCTGAAGAAAGCACATCCCCAATGAGCACGTTCTTGTTTTCGGATAAATTCCTCTTGTTCTTCCCTGTGCCTTTCTTCTTCATGTCTTTTCTTCTCCTCCTGATACTTACGCCTTTGAAAACGCTCCTTTTCTTGCTGACGCTGCCACTTGTTGAGGAGAATGCGTGTAGTAACCCTAGGTTTAGAGGGTTCTCCCACTTCAAATCGGCTATTCGGGAACCGAAGATCTTTCTGGCGAATCTGTTCAATTGTGATCTGCCGAGTGGGATCAACTGAGCCATCCTGTCTTGCCTTCCTTGAGGTTAAAACTTTCAATCTTCCCAATGCCATATAAATCTGATTGTATCCTGCGTTACCGTCCATGAAACTGAGCACTTTGTATCCAGCAGCAGCATCAACTAATGAATCGGCAACAGGCATTGGATATCCATCCATGGGTGTGGCTCTGTTTAGATCTCTAAAGTCTATGCAAACCCTCATTTTTCCATTTTTCTTATAGACAGGAACAATATTAGAGATCCAATCCGCATATTTGCATGGCCGAATGAAATTTGCGTCTAGTAATCTTTCAATCTCCTTTTTCACATCGGCCAACACTTCTTCCTTGTAGATTTTTCGGGGTGGCTGTTTGTAAGGTTTATAACCAGGCTTGATTGGCAACCGATGCTCAACAATAGAACGGTCCAAACCAGGCATCTCCGAATAATCCCAAGCAAAGCAGTCTTTGTATTCTCTTAATAATTTAATCAACTCTTCTCTGAAAACTGAATCTAAGTTTGCACTGATGAATGTCGGCCTTGGTTTGTCACCATCTCCAATGTCCACTTCTTCTAGCTTATCAGCCGACACAAATCCACGTCCTAACTTCCCGTCAGTTCCATCAATTGGATTCTCCATTAAAAATTACTATGAGAGCCGACTGCTTCGATCGGCTGTTGATCACTGCTGGCTGGTGCAACAGGACCTTCTCCCCAGTCTTTGCCTGAGAAACAATCTATGCCTTGATATTCCCAAAAAGCTGGTTCCATATTTGCCACGCTTATTGAATCATCTGCTTGGACAATTTCCACCTCATCATCTATCCACTGAATGAGCTGTTGATGCATGGTGGATGGGATACAGCAATTTGCATGGATCCAATCTCTTCCAAGCAGCAAACTATATGCCCCTTTGCCCTCAATGACGAAGAAAGTTGTGAGCAGAACCTTGGACCCAATCATTAGATCTACATGAACACAGCCTTTGGTGTCTGAAGGATTCCCAGCAAAATCATTCAGAATTATGCTCGTTGGTGTTAAATCTCCAGGGCCCATGCCAAGCTTCCTGAATGTAGTATATGGCATCACATTCACAGCAGCTCCACCATCGACAAACATCTTGGTTAAAGGCTTCCCATTGACAAATCCTTTCAAATATAGTGGCTTCATGTGTCGATTCTGGATTGGCTTTTCAAAGACAGCTTGCTTATTGAGCATCAATTGTGCCATTAGCTGTTCGACTTCATCTATCTCTGACAACGCTTCCTCCTGTACAACTTGATCAGCAGGAGCCATAAATTCATTCGGCAAGAAACATACCATGCATGTAGGAGCCGAATGATCATCTTCTTCAGGTCTGTCCTTTCGACGCCATACTGATTTCATCCTAGGCCTTGCTTGCTTTAATTCTTGATTCCTCAAGCGTTGTACTCTTCTCTTTTGGCTTTTCCTTACGCTAGGTGGACACCATTGCCCTTCTTGCCAAATATACCCATGATCTTCTTCTTCTTCATGATCAACCCACCTGTGATCAGCATGCCTCTTTCTTGGTTGATCATCAAAACGCCGATCATCACTAAGATGTACTCTGCCAATTCTTTCATGGACAGATCGGCGATTGACAGTATCCTGTCTATATTCATCATGTCTATCGTTGCATTCAGGGCAATTATTCCATGTAGGCAACTTTAAACCCTCGTTCCAGCAATGTCTGAAGAAAGCACAATCCCAATGTGCACGTTCCTGTTCCCGTGCAAATTCTTCTTGCTCTTTTCTGTACCTTTCTTCTTCATATCTACGCCTCTGGTAGCGCTCTTTTTCTTGCTGTCGTTGCCATTTGTTGAGAAGAATACGTGAAGTGACTCTAGGCTTAGAGGATTTCCCAATTTCAAATTGATCATTCGGGAAACGAGAATCTTTCTTGCGAATTTGTTCAACCGTGACTTGCCGAGTGGGGTCAACTGAGCCACTTTGTCTTGCCTTTTCTGAAGTTAAAACTTTCATCTTCCCTTTTTCTTCAGGTGCAACAGCATTCACCATGTTGATTGAAAACCCAATCATACTCTGAGGGAATGGATTGCTATCCAATTTCATTCTGTTGTCAAACTTCAGGTGCCCCTCTTGGATAGCCTTTTGAATCCTCATTCTGAAGACCCTGCATTCATTAATGGAATGAGAATTTCTGTCATGAAATCCACAATACTTCTTGTCTCTCACTCCTTCAGGCCGAAGCATAGAATGCCCCTCTGGTAATTTGATTCGGCCTTCTTTCACAAGGAAATCAAATAATTTGTCTGCCTTAGTCACATCAAAATCATATGTGCCCTTGGTCTGCTTAATCCACTTCTGATTCACTGTGATCGGCTCTTTGCCCCATACTATTTCTGCTGCAGCTACCTCTTCATTGTCCTCATACTCATCTTCTTGATCTGCTCTCTCGAGGAATTGGTTGTAAATTTCGGCCACATCATTATGTTTGGCAAATCTGCCATCCTTCTTGAAGCCATATGCTTGGTTACTCATCAATGCCAATTTCTTTGACAACTGACCCAGATCTTCAAACTCCATTCCAAACAGCTTTTCACGAATTGCAGGTAGCATCCCAGTTACAGCCATACTGGCCAACTGATCATCAGGAATATTTAGAGAGAAGCACATACTCTTTGTTTCCCTGAACCTCCTAAGGAATTCTGTAGGTGTTTCATTATTTCTCTGCCTTAGGCTAGTTAAATCAACCAACTTTTTCTCAGTGCTGCCAGTGTAGTAATGAGCATGAAATTTCTGCTCCAGATCCTTCCAGGTGCAAATTGACTGAGCGGGCAAAGAGGCAAACCATGTAAATGCTGAACCTGTCAATGACAAAGGAAAGTATCTGATTCTAAAAGCTTCATCTGCTGACGCCTCACCAAGCTGCATCAAATACCGCGCTATGTGCTCCACAGTACTAGTGTCATCTTGTCCTGAGAATTTAGTAAATTCTGTAGGCACTTTAACCCTGTTAGGCAATGACACCCTTTGATACCACTCTGGGAAAGGCGATGAGTACATGTACCCTTGATTTTTAGGCTTTAGACCGAACTGATTCTGCAATACATCGGTCATTTTCTGTACCATGAGATCAACATTGGTGTCTTGATTCCCTGGCCTTCCAGCAGGTATTCCTGCAGCACCATGATATCCAGGATTTGGTAGAGCATCAATAGCATTGTAATCCATGAACTCTGAGTATCCATTCCCATACATATCTCTTTGCAACCTGTTATGCAAAGGAGATATCTTGTAAGCAGATGCAGGTGGATTTGCTGTGGTACCGAATGCCGCTTCACCAAATGTGCGAGGTTTTGGTACTGCTTGCTGAGGATCCTGCTGAATTGGGCGACCATTCGTATCTTTAGTCCCAGAAGCTCCAGTTTCTCCAATATTGTCTTTTCCATGCGGCTTTTGAGTTGTCGTGTGTGTATTGAAGTACGTTGGTCCACCAGGTGGCCCATATTCTTGCTCAAAAGCTTTATCCACGCCTTGACCAAAAATACTGATCATTATTAATCGAAAGCTATTCAAGAATGCAGTATTGTGATTGGTCATTGTTTCTCCCAGAGCCTTGTATAACAAGCCAGAAAACCGCTCTCTTTCTTCATCTGTACTCATATCTGACTGTCCAGGCAGCAAGACTCTTGGCAGTTCTGTTTTGAGAAAAGGTGCACCACTCCTGTTCTTGCCGAAAGATAGCAAGCACTTTTTAATGAACTGCTCTGCAGCAGCTTTCACTATCTGTTGATGCTCTTCAGTCAGTTCTTCAAGAGTGACATCCAGCAATTCTTTTATCTCAGGCATCTTCAAAGCTTGAGTGTCCCACCGGGCGTGCCAAAAAGTGTGTTGACGCAAAATCGGCTTCTCACGCCAAGCACACAGCAAGCCGAATCAGCTGGCTTCACACGTGCCCGATCGTCTGAATCCTGTAAGCGTGCCAGTCAATTTTCCCTGAAACTGACAAAGGAAGAAAAAATGTTTAGATATAAAACCTGGAACATGCCGGATGATACCAGACAGTTCCATCTCTACGGCTTGCAAGGCCAATCTTGATCGGCATATAGCTATGAACAAGCTATCTGTCGGCAATGCAGGCGCTCACATGCATATTCGGCAGAGCGCATACTGCCGAACGCATGACGTCATCATGATGAAAGATCGGTATTTAATTAGATGATCGTTACAATACTTAAATACAACCGATTAACGGGCATAAAGCATGATAAATGTGAAAGCACGATCGTAAATCTCTAATAAACAAGAATGCATAGGTCTAAAAGCACTAGTCTACCGCATGTCTAGATACCCTCGAACCCGTCAGGCGTAGAATCAAACAAGTTAATCCACCGCATGATACAACTTGTTTAAAATCACACCACCAACCAAGAATAGATCAATCTACCGCATGATATACTCTAAACGTGGAAGGCTAGAAGCATTCATTATTTAAAACAAAGTTACGAACACGTTTTCACTCATTGAGGGACTGCCGAATACGGCTAGATAGCCGATTCGGGTTCCATGAAGAAGGAACAAGCTTCGTCGATGTTGATAGACCTATCAGATCGATTTCGAGCTCTAATCCACCGGATGATTAGTTCTAAAACGACCCAAAAACCTGCATCTACCGCATGATACCCGGCTCTGTCAAGATCCATACAAAACCAACGAGTTTGAACCCGCGACACGTGGCAATCTAGATTGGTTTGAATTCGGCTATGTAAGGTAACATGGTCATGTCTTGCGATGAATCAAAACCGAACCTAACCAATCTAGACTGGGCAAAAAGAGTGTTATATGAATTAAACATAAAGTAAAACCCAAATAACACAAGGTAACTTAATGAATCTATTAGATCTTTGCCAAAATCTAATAGAGCCGGTAACTTGCTTCAAGCTAAACCTTAGCCTACCGCATGACTCATGATCTAGCAAGAAAAGCCTTCTTGACTCAAGCTTAAATCCACCGCATGATACTAAGCATGATACAAGGTTGTCGATACTTACGGAGGTCGACGGATCGATGGTTCCTCTCGAAGATTTCGATGACACGACTAAAGGACTCGAAAAGGTGGCGCAAGGCCGGTTTGTTGTATGATTGTTCGATCCCTATTACAATCACCATGGGTTCATATTTATACCCTGGTTTTGACACGATTCCTACTCGATTACGATTACAAAACGTTTGTTTCCAAAGAAATACGTCTAAAATGTCGTATTCATCTTGTATTCTTCATCAGATCGGCATCTTCCTTACTTGATCCACGTCATCACGCGTTCCCGAATGCTTTCCATAGAGCAGCTCCCTTGCCGAATCGGCGACGGACTCCCGACCGCAGAATGCCTTTGCCGAACGTCCTTGAAGATAAACTTTCCTTTCCGAACGATATTTTTTACCAATTCCGGCCCACATGTCAGTCTCTTCCTGGTGCCAAATTTTGGTGTTAACAGCCGGTCCATGGGCCGCATGTACACGTATAGTGCGGTTGCGGTCCCGTGGGCTGTGTGTGCTCATCCGCTCGGCAGATTCTCGCACCGGCGTGCACGAGGATGCAATGCAGATGTTGTGGAGGCACAAAAGTGGAAAAAGATGGTCTGGGATCTGACACAAAATGTTGTGGAAGGAAACGAGAGAAGAGCCAAATCATTTTATGTTTGATTAAAATTATAGTGAAAATTATAAAGATTTATGACACCAAATAGATATATTATGAACATATATTTAATGAAGAATATAATAGTAGTTATTTGATATCATAAATTTTAGTACCTTACTACATAAATTTGACTAAATTTGAGATATCTTGACTCTTTAAAAAAAATAAAATAACCTACTACAATTTAATAAAAGTCCTAAGGATTTTGGAGGCTATAGCTATCGCAAAGTTAGCCCAATGCTGAGGCCTCTTTGAGCAGCTAGCTAGCGGGCCAGATCTTTTAAGCTGAACAGTCACACGTTAAATTTCGGCCTGTTTAGGCCAATATAAAAAGACTGCCAGTGGCAGGCCGCACGAGATACTGCGGGCTTTTGTCGAGAGATCCGATCTCAGATTCATGCATGTTTTGGGGTTCCACTGGAACCGTTCCAGTCTTCCAGATGACGTGCTAAAGCCAAGTGTGTCTACGTCTGACGACAAAGCCGATGACGAAACGCCACGGCGAGCCGATAGTGAACAATAGCCATACGCAATATTGCTTGGATTTTGATGTTATTCGCAAAATAAGCCACCTAGAGCATGTCCATACGGTGTTGAATGTTTATTGAAATCAGACTATTTGGATGGACGCCATACTAGGTGCAGTACGTGCAGCAATGGACTGAATCACTGTCACTGCTGGTAGGATCTAGGATATATACCATGGTCATCGTACATACGTGTCCCCTGCTCCATGTGTTCCTGGGATTAACCCATAAGATATGCTCATGGGAGCATGTGATCTAGTATTCGGTTAATATTCTCTCCCAAACACACCGCTCTTCGTCGCCACGCCAACCGATCGAGCACCTTTTTTCTTTCTCTGGACATACAGCCACCAGCAATGATAACCTGAACTGGCCATGTCTAACACCGACGTCAGAATTATACACATACATAGTATAACCAAAAAACGAGACACCAACCGGCAGGTCCTTTGCTCGATCCAAGGATCATTACGTCAAGTTGTCGCTACGACAAAGGTAGCCAGCTGCCCCGTGATCCAGGGAGAAAAGGCTTATACATCTTTCTGTCCACATGGAACCAACTTTCTCATGATCCTCGCCTCGAGCTCGAGCTTACTGAGAAAGAGAGGCGCCAGTCAGCTCAGTAGATAGGATCATGGGACTTGGAAGGATGAAGGATCCCTTTCCTGGCGCAGCTAGTGACCCGTAGGCCGTAGCTAGACGATCGACCAGAAATGCGCAGCTCGTGAAGGCGAAGCTCGCTGTTGATCAACGGATTACTGCTTGTCTCGGTGTCTGATTCCGACCAGGGTCTGTCTGATTTGTTCTGCGAGGTTGGAACAGAGAATGCCACAGGCCCACAGCCACAAATTTTCCATGGCGACTCTGGTCTCCCAGCGGCCCAGCCTTCCCTTCTCTGGGCGCTACAATGCCATGGTCATAGTCATACACCGCACCGACAGGCCGGACCCACGGGCGATCCACTCCACTGGCGTTTAAAACAGCTCGGGATCATCGAACACGGGACTCCTCCTTCCTTTGCATCGCCGCCTCACTCCACTTCGACTCGCCTTTCGCTTTGCATCGGGTTCGAGCACGCGGCGGTGCTGCTCCGATCTGGTTCCGGTTCCGTCCGCCGGGAATGGCGGCGGCGTGGTGGAACTGGACGCGCGTCGGCGTCATCGCCGCCGTGCTCGTGCTGCGCCCGCCGGCGGCTGCCATGGCCGACGACGGCGCGAACTCCACGGCGGCGTGCCCGCTCGACCTGGGCTACGTGGGCACGTTCCCGTGGGACCACGCGCCGTGCGAGCCGCCGGTGGCCAACACGACGGCCTGCTGCATGACGCTCCTCTCCGTGCTCGGGGTGGGCCTCGCGGCGCGGCTCCGGAGCACGGGCCGCTTCCGCCTCCCCTCCGCGGGGGCCTCGGCGGCCTGCCTCCGCGCCTTCTCCGCCGCGCTCGCGGCGCCGCCGCTCTCGCTGCCGGCGGCCTCCCTCGTGCCGGGCTGCTTCCCGGTGCCGTCCCAGTTCGCCATCTCCCCGGACTACTGCGCCAGGGTCACCACCGCCGCCGAGTACGCCGAGGTCGCCGGCGCCGCGTCCGTCGCCGGGCTCAACGCCTCCTGCGGCGCCGACGTCACCTCGACGTCGGTCTGCAACCGCTGCCTCACCGCCGGCATCGGCGCCTCCGCGCGGCTCACCGCCGCCGCCGGCAACAGCTCCAAGTCCCAGA
>OAMR01000006.1:3024653-3037274 GCA_900205405.1 Echinochloa crus-galli
CTAGAATATATGTGAACACAGACTCAAAATAGAACCAAGACTCCAAGAGATGAATAAATCAATACTAACATTGAAAAAAAACATGACCCTTTCCCGGTGATGCTGCAATATGTACATATGCACAAGAATATATTTTCCTATATGAACATTCGCCACCTTGCACTGAGTTGAGTCACACAAAAGAGAGTTTGACATAATTAATGTGATTGCTATGGGCGGTGATAGTGTACTGATAACAGTAACACATACTGTAGCAGAAGGGGTGAGAGGAAGAAGTTGCTGTCTTGCGAAACAATGGTCTCATAAGATAAATTTAGCACAATGAGACAGCTGCCACACTGTTGTACGAGTTGTGGTTGCCATGGGACTCGTAACATTCATTTAGTGGAATCCCTAAGAGATAACTAAAAAGACAACCCGTTGTAGAGGATTTCTGTTAAATATCTCATGATTACATGGCAATGCATGAGCCGGCATATAAAATGGCACCACTGCACATGCTCGTATGCATTGCCCCTATGTGTTACCATATAATTGGCAGTTAGAGCACAAGATTGACTCAATTATATCCTATCATCACTACTAGGTGGCTGACTGGTTAAGTACCCGCTATTCAGCTAACATAACCTGAACCTTTTATACTCAAATTATGAAAGTATTGCAGCTAGGAAGATAACAAATACTCCGGTATTTATGAAACCTAAAATAATATAGAATATTACTCATTACATATGAATTTTGAAAGTATTTGCATTGGGTGATGCCAGGCATATTTGTGCCGTCAAACACCACAATATGATGCTTCATACTCAGATTGTGAAGTTTAATTGTCACAATTCATTTCTTTAACAACTTGTGAGAATAAGGCAGAACTATAACAGGACAAAGAAAAAAAAACACCAAGGACAAAAGGATAACCTGGGACCATAGATGACGCAGAAGTTTAGGAAGAATAAGTGCAGGTTTGCTTATGTGGTAATCCGTTGAAATATCTTGTTGCTCTGATGAATGAGAGGCAGGCAAGTCTAAAACGAGCAAGCTGAACCTTGACAGAACATGATATGCCACAGCTTTCACAGATTTAGATGGAGAAATTGCAAGGTTGATAACTGCCATAACACAGAGAAGCTCATCGCTGAGGTGGTGCTTTTGTTCTTTCCGTTCAAGCACTGCAGTCATACACATATATGAAACTTTCCGATGATAACACACATTGCATCTCATGTTAATGATAACAAAATGAACATTAGATTGACTCTAAGCTGCCCCCAAAAAAATGGAATCTTTGTGTGGACAGATCGGCGATTGGCAACATTTTGCCTATGTTCGACATACCCATTATTGCACTCAGGACAGTTATTCTTTGTAGGCAGCTTTAAACCTTCGTTCCAACAGTGTCTGAAGAAAGCACATCCCCAATGAGCACGTTCTTGTTTTCGGATAAATTCCTCTTGTTCTTCCCTGTGCCTTTCTTCTTCATGTCTTTTCTTCTCCTCCTGATACTTACGCCTTTGAAAACGCTCCTTTTCTTGCTGACGCTGCCACTTGTTGAGGAGAATGCGTGTAGTAACCCTAGGTTTAGAGGGTTCTCCCACTTCAAATCGGCTATTCGGGAACCGAAGATCTTTCTGGCGAATCTGTTCAATTGTGATCTGCCGAGTGGGATCAACTGAGCCATCCTGTCTTGCCTTCCTTGAGGTTAAAACTTTCAATCTTCCCAATGCCATATAAATCTGATTGTATCCTGCGTTACCGTCCATGAAACTGAGCACTTTGTATCCAGCAGCAGCATCAACTAATGAATCGGCAACAGGCATTGGATATCCATCCATGGGTGTGGCTCTGTTTAGATCTCTAAAGTCTATGCAAACCCTCATTTTTCCATTTTTCTTATAGACAGGAACAATATTAGAGATCCAATCCGCATATTTGCATGGCCGAATGAAATTTGCGTCTAGTAATCTTTCAATCTCCTTTTTCACATCGGCCAACACTTCTTCCTTGTAGATTTTTCGGGGTGGCTGTTTGTAAGGTTTATAACCAGGCTTGATTGGCAACCGATGCTCAACAATAGAACGGTCCAAACCAGGCATCTCCGAATAATCCCAAGCAAAGCAGTCTTTGTATTCTCTTAATAATTTAATCAACTCTTCTCTGAAAACTGAATCTAAGTTTGCACTGATGAATGTCGGCCTTGGTTTGTCACCATCTCCAATGTCCACTTCTTCTAGCTTATCAGCCGACACAAATCCACGTCCTAACTTCCCGTCAGTTCCATCAATTGGATTCTCCATTAAAAATTACTATGAGAGCCGACTGCTTCGATCGGCTGTTGATCACTGCTGGCTGGTGCAACAGGACCTTCTCCCCAGTCTTTGCCTGAGAAACAATCTATGCCTTGATACTCCCAAAAAGCTGGTTCCATATTTGCCACACTTATCGAATCATCTGCTTGGACAATTTCCACATCATCATCTATCCACTGAATGAGCTGTTGATGCATGGTGGATGGGATACAGCAATTTGCATGGATCCAATCTCTTCCAAGCAGCAAACTATATGCCCCTTTGCCCTCAATGACGAAGAAAGTTGTGAGCAGAACCTTGGACCCAATCATTAGATCTACATGAACACAGCCCTTGGTGTCTGAAGGATTTCCAGCAAAATCATTCAGAATTATGCTCGTTGGTGTTAAATCTCCAGGGCCCATGCCAAGCTTCCTGAATGTAGTATATGGCATCACATTCACAGCAGCTCCACCATCGACAAACATCTTGGTTAAAGGCTTCCCATTGACAAATCCTTTCAAATATAGTGGCTTCATGTGTCGATTCTGGATTGGCTTTTCAAAGACAGCTTGCTTATTGAGCATCAATTGTGCCATTAGCTGTTCGACTTCATCTATCTCTGACAACGCTTCCTCCTGTACAACTTGATCAGCAGGAGCCATAAATTCATTCGGCAAGAAACATACCATGCATGTAGGAGCCGAATGATCATCTTCTTCAGGTCTGTCCTTTCGACGCCATACTGATTTCATCCTAGGCCTTGCTTGCTTTAATTCTTGATTCCTCAAGCGTTGTACTCTTCTCTTTTGGCTTTTCCTTAAGCCAGGTGGACACCATTGCCCTTCTTGCCAAATATACCCATGATCTTCTTCTTCTTCATGATCAACCCACCTGTGATCAGCATGCCTCTTTCTTGGTTGATCATCAAAACGCCGATCATCACTAAGATGTACTCTGCCAATTCTTTCATGGACAGATCGGCGATTGACAGTATCCTGTCTATATTCATCATGTCTATCGTTGCATTCAGGGCAATTATTCCATGTAGGCAACTTTAAACCCTCGTTCCAGCAATGTCTGAAGAAAGCACAATCCCAATGTGCACGTTCCTGTTCCCGTGCAAATTCTTCTTGCTCTTTTCTGTACCTTTCTTCTTCATATCTACGCCTCTGGTAGCGCTCTTTTTCTTGCTGTCGTTGCCATTTGTTGAGAAGAATACGTGAAGTGACTCTAGGCTTAGAGGATTTCCCAATTTCAAATTGATCATTCGGGAAACGAGAATCTTTCTTGCGAATTTGTTCAATCGTGACTTGCCGAGTGGGGTCAACTGAGCCACTTTGTCTTGCCTTTTCTGAAGTTAAAACTTTCATCTTCCCTTTTTCTTCAGGTGCAACAGCATTCACCATGTTGATTGAAAACCCAATCATACTCTGAGGGAATGGATTGCTATCCAATTTCATTCTGTTGTCAAACTTCAGGTGCCCCTCTTGGATAGCCTTTTGAATCCTCATTCTGAAGACCCTGCATTCATTAATGGAATGAGAATTTCTGTCATGAAATCCACAATACTTCTTGTCTCTCACTCCTTCAGGCCGAAGCATAGAATGCCCCTCTGGTAATTTGATTCGGCCTTCTTTCACAAGGAAATCAAATAATTTGTCTGCCTTAGTCACATCAAAATCATATGTGCCCTTGGTCTGCTTAATCCACTTCTGATTCACTGTGATCGGCTCTTTGCCCCATACTATTTCTGCTGCAGCTACCTCTTCATTGTCCTCATACTCATCTTCTTGATCTGCTCTCTCGAGGAATTGGTTGTAAATTTCGGCCACATCATTATGTTTGGCAAATCTGCCATCCTTCTTGAAGCCATATGCTTGGTTACTCATCAATGCCAATTTCTTTGACAACTGACCCAGATCTTCAAACTCCATTCCAAACAGCTTTTCACGAATTGCAGGTAGCATCCCAGTTACAGCCATACTGGCCAACTGATCATCAGGAATATTTAGAGAGAAGCACATACTCTTTGTTTCCCTGAACCTCCTAAGGAATTCTGTAGGTGTTTCATTATTTCTCTGCCTTAGGCTAGTTAAATCAACCAACTTTTTCTCAGTGCTGCCAGTGTAGTAATGAGCATGAAATTTCTGCTCCAGATCCTTCCAGGTGCAAATTGACTGAGCGGGCAAAGAGGCAAACCATGTAAATGCTGAACCTGTCAATGACAAAGGAAAGTATCTGATTCTAAAAGCTTCATCTGCTGACGCCTCACCAAGCTGCATCAAATACCGCGCTATGTGCTCCACAGTACTAGTGTCATCTTGTCCTGAGAATTTAGTAAATTCTGTAGGCACTTTAACCCTGTTAGGCAATGACACCCTTTGATACCACTCTGGGAAAGGCGATGAGTACATGTACCCTTGATTTTTAGGCTTTAGACCGAACTGATTCTGCAATACATCGGTCATTTTCTGTACCATGAGATCAACATTGGTGTCTTGATTCCCTGGCCTTCCAGCAGGTATTCCTGCAGCACCATGATATCCAGGATTTGGTAGAGCATCAATAGCATTGTAATCCATGAACTCTGAGTATCCATTCCCATACATATCTCTTTGCAACCTGTTATGCAAAGGAGATATCTTGTAAGCAGATGCAGGTGGATTTGCTGTGGTACCGAATGCCGCTTCACCAAATGTGCGAGGTTTTGGTACTGCTTGCTGAGGATCCTGCTGAATTGGGCGACCATTCGTATCTTTAGTCCCAGAAGCTCCAGTTTCTCCAATATTGTCTTTTCCATGCGGCTTTTGAGTTGTCGTGTGTGTATTGAAGTACGTTGGTCCACCAGGTGGCCCATATTCTTGCTCAAAAGCTTTATCCACGCCTTGACCAAAAATACTGATCATTATTAATCGAAAGCTATTCAAGAATGCAGTATTGTGATTGGTCATTGTTTCTCCCAGAGCCTTGTATAACAAGCCAGAAAACCGCTCTCTTTCTTCATCTGTACTCATATCTGACTGTCCAGGCAGCAAGACTCTTGGCAGTTCTGTTTTGAGAAAAGGTGCACCACTCCTGTTCTTGCCGAAAGATAGCAAGCACTTTTTAATGAACTGCTCTGCAGCAGCTTTCACTATCTGTTGATGCTCTTCAGTCAGTTCTTCAAGAGTGACATCCAGCAATTCTTTTATCTCAGGCATCTTCAAAGCTTGAGTGTCCCACTGGGCGTGCCAAAAAGTGTGTTGACGCAAAATCGGCTTCTCACGCCAAGCACACAGCAAGCCGAATCAGCTGGCTTCACACGTGCCCGATCGTCTGAATCCTGTAAGCGTGCCAGTCAATTTTCCCTGAAACTGACAAAGGAAGAAAAAATGTTTAGATATAAAACCTGGAACATGCTGGATGATACCAGGCAGTTCCATCTCTACGGCTTCCAAGGCCAATCTTGATCGGTATATAGCTATGAACAAGCTATCTGTCGGCAATGCAGGCGCTCACATGCATATTCGGCAGAGTGCATACTGCCGAACGCATGACATCATCATGATGAAAGATCGGTATTTTAATTAAGCAACACGTTGTAGCATGTAACCATAACCGATTATCATAACGCGACGAAATAAATAAAAGGGTGAAAGCACGATCGTAAATCTCTAATAAACAAGAATGCATAGGTCTAAAAGCACTAGTCTACCGCATGTCTAGATACCCTCGAACCCGTCAGGCGTAGAATCAAACAAGTTAATCCACCGCATGATACGACTTGTTTAAAATCACGCCACCAACCAAGAATAGATCAATCCACCGCATGATATACTCTAAACGTGGAAGGCTAGAAGCATTCATTATTTAAAACAAAGTTACGAACACGTTTTCACTCATTGAGGGACTACCGAATACGGCTAGATAGCCGATTCGGGTTCCATGAAGAAGGAACAAGCTTCGTCGATGTTGATAGACCTATCAGATCGATTTCGAGCTCTAATCCACCGGATGATTAGTTCTAAAACGACCCAAAAACCTGCATCTACCGCATGATACCCGGCTCTGTCAAGATCCATACAAAACCAACGAGTTTGAACCCGCGACACGTGGCAATCTAGATTTTAAGCCAGGTGGACACCATTGCCCTTCTTGCCAATTATACCCATGGTCTTCTTCTTCTTCATGATCAACCCACCTGTGATCAGCATGCCTCTTTCTTGGTTGATCATCAAAACGCCGATAATCACTATGATGTACTCTGCCAATTCTTTCATAGACAGATCGGCGATTGATAGTACCCTGTCTATATTCATCATATCTATCGTTGCATTCAGGGCAATTATTCCATGTACCGCTGCCTCACCGCCGGGATCAGCGCCTCCGCGCGGCTCACCGCCGCCGCCGGCAACAGCTCCAAGTCCCAGAGCTGCTTCTTCCTCACCGTGCTCTACGCCGCCGGGATCTCCAGCTCCGCCGGCCCGGTCTCCCCCGCCACCGCCAGCTGCGCCCTCGGCCTCGCCCTCTCCACCCCTCCCCCCACGTCGTCGCCTACCTCCGGCTCCACCAACCACACCCACGTCGCCGCGGTGGCCGCCACGATCCCGATCGCCTCCGTCCTGCTCGTCTCCCTCCTCGCTCTGCTCCTCTGGTGGAAGAGGCATCACCAAGACACCAAGAACAGGAGCATCCAAATCTCCGAGGAGCGGCGGTCACGGCCGCGCCCGAACACCGGGTCCGTGACGTTCGACATCCGCGAGCTGGCGAAGGCCACCGGCGGCTTCGCCGAGCGCAACCTCATCGGCCGCGGCGGGTTCGGCGTCGTGTACCGCGGCATGCTCGCGGACGGCACCGTGGTGGCCGTGAAGAAGATGCTGGACCCGGACGTGGAGGGCGGCGACGAGGAGTTCACCAACGAGGTGGAGATCATCAGCCACCTCCGGCACCGGAACCTGGTGCCGCTGCGCGGGTGCTGCATTGCCGACGGCGCCGCCGCCGCCGACGAGGGCAAGCAGATGTTCCTCGTGTACGACTACATGCCCAAGGGCTCGCTGGATCAGTACATCTTCGACGACGGCGGCGAGGGCCGGCGGCGGCCAGCGGCGATGTCGTGGGCCCAGCGCAGGACCGTGATCCTGGACGTGGCCAGGGGGCTCGAGTACCTGCACTACGGCGTGAAGCCGGGGATCTACCACCGCGACATCAAGGCGACCAACATCCTCCTGGACGCCGACATGCGGGCCCGCCGAAGCATGGAATGCCCCTCTGGCAATTTGATTCGGCCTTCTTTTACCAGGAACTCAAACAATTTATCTGCCTTAGTCATATCAAAATCATATGTGCCCTTGGTTTGTTTGATCCATTTCTGATTCGCTGTAACTGGCTCTTTGCCCCATATTATCTCTGCTGCAGCTATTTCTTCATTGTCTTCATACTCATCTCCTTGGTCTGCTCTTTCAAGGAATTGATTATATATGTCAGCTACATCATTGTGTTTGGCAAATCTGCCATCTTTCTTAAAACCATATGCTTGGTTACTCATTAATGCCAGTTTTTGTGACAACTGACCCAGATCTTCAAACTCCATTCCAAACAGCTTTTCACGAATTGCAGGTAGCATCCCAGTTACAGCCATACTGGCCAACTGATCATCAGGAATATTTAGAGAGGAGCACATACTCTTTGTTTCCCTGAACCTCCTAAGGAATTCTGTAGGTGTTTCATTATTTCTCTGCTTTAGGCTAGTTAAATCAACCAACTTTTTCTCAGTGCTGCCAGTGTAGTAATGAGCATGAAATTTCTGCTCCAGATCAGGGTGGTGCTGATCACCGACTGGGCGTGGGCGCAGGTGAAGGCCGGCAGGGCGAGGGAGGTGCTGGCCCGGGCGCTGCGGGAGGAGCCGAGCGCCGCCGCCGTGGTGCCGGCCATGGAGAGGTTCGTGCTTGTCGGGATCCTGTGCGCGCACGTCACGGTGGCGTGCCGCCCGACCATGCCGGAGGCGGTGAGGATGCTGGAAGGGGATGTCGACGTGCCCGACCTGCCCGACCGCCCGCAGCCGTTCGGCCAGAGGATCGCGTTCGACGAAGGCGAAGGCAATTTCAGCGCCTCGTCGATCCTGAGCGGCGGCCCGTTCGTGGACTTTGGCGATATGCTCAGGTGATCCCTCGGCGGCGGCGGCGGCGGATGTGTGTTCAGGTTGCAGGGCGGCTGAAGTTTCAGGTCGCGGTCACACATATGTAGATGAGATGTATTCACAAAACTTCACATGATATGCTACTTCCTACACTTTGTGCAGGTGGTGGTTAACTGGATTTCAGGGTGATGTATAGGGTTCACCTGATGTAAATGAACTGTGTATCTTATACTGAAATGCCAAATATATGTCATCGACACGACACCAATACTACATATGGTTCACCGAACACAATCTGTTTACCTTCCGACAAATGCAGTGATTAACTGAGTACACAATACAATACCAAGTTACCGAGAACGTGTGCTACAGATCGATGAAACCAGCACATAATCCAACTGACAGTCTGACACACATTATATGTCCTTCCAAACATGCTGGAAAGAAGAGATACAGTTGGCAATGCATGAGGACATACAAAGCCAGTGGTGTTGGTTGAAATCTTGGAATGGGACGGCGAGTGGAATCGGGGATTCAGCAGCTTAGTTGTTCTCCTGCAGGTTGGGATGGCTGGGCTGCACGCGGAAGGTGATTGGCATCTGGGCTGCAAAGTCCCGGTCAGGATGGTACCCCAGCTCAAGATCTCTCATGCTGCCACTCAGCGCAATATCTTGCTGGTGCTGGAAATAAGGAAGCAAAACAATGGCTGAGGTTAGTTTCTACTTGAGAATGACCTCACTGTCTAACTACTAGTGCATAACTGCATATGTGTTTTGTATCAAACATTCTGTGTAACATTTGAAAACCCATAGAGCTAAATTGAGTGATCTTTTACATCCCACCAACTCAATATAGGAAGTTTGGTAGTTACTTATTCAGTCTGATCACTACGAAGAAAACAAATACTAGATAGGGGATGACGATGTAGTTGGTCAATAGGTGGTTTCACATAGTAATCTTCATTATAATTTGTAGCTGCATGAATTATTTGTTCCTTCAACCTTAAAACATCATTAATCATAACATCATTCTTTATGAAACAGTGAACTAATTTGATCTCTGAAAACTGTATCCAGTACACACAATATGAACACAACAAGTTCAAGATACTAGTTCTCTAATAAAATGTCTCGCAGTTTTCCTATGTATTTGAGAAAAAAAGTTCAAGATATAGTGTTCAAATTTAAACATAAATTTTCAAGAGTGAGAGAACTCAGCCTTTTCAAGCACAAATTCAACAAGTGAAATGTAATCCTACATAGAGTCAAGGAGACATACCATCTTAAAGGCCAGCAGCTTGTTTTCATCTTCCAGCATCTTATTCTACAATCAACCAATAACATAATGGATGAGGGAAAGAATTAAAAACAACCATGTGCTGAAATGAAATTCATAATAAAGGGTCTATAGTCAGATTAAGCTCATACGTTTCTGACATGCAATTCCCAGTGCTCCATCTGCATCAACATAATAAATCATTTAGTCTAATGATGATAACATAACATCAACCACATTGAGATCAACTGATTTAAATAGATTTATTACAAGTTTCTCGTTCAGGCTTGTCAGCCCATTGTCAAGTGCCTCCTCAATCATGATCAGCTCTTTGGGTTGCAGTGAGTTTAGATCTTCACCTTTCAGGTGCCTGTGAGATCACAACAGGAGAACACATTCTCTATAAATATCAACACGAAGAGGAGAAGAAAATTCCCAAAAAAGAAAATATAATTTGTTCTAGCTTAAGTGTTTGCCAGGATATCAGATTCTCCGTAAATATGAACCAGAAACTAAGAGGCAAATCCTCAAAAAAGAAACATACGGATTATTCTAGTTTAAGCATTTACCTGAGCTCAATCTGCATGGTATCATTCTCTTTCTTTATACGATCAATCTCAGCACTAAGGCTCTGAAATGTTTCATGTTCTCACCAGTGGTCAGTCAATATGCTCAACTAATTCGAGAGGACTAGCAAAACTCTATATTTTAGATCCAAAAAGGGTATTCTCATTCATCTGGAAATCAAATATTACCTTATGTTTCTCATCCCACAGTATCTTCCCAGAGTTGGTCTGGTACTTCTCCAAGATTTTTGATAGCCTATGTCAGACCAACACGATATCACATATAAAGGAATGAATATTGTTTTCTTTTTGCTTGAACAAATAGGGCAGCAGCTCTGTCATTCAATTAAAAAGGAAAAGAGGTTTTAAGATACAGGCATGAGTATTGCTACATGTGTCGATTCAAGAGAAACCAAGCTAATCAAATACAACAATTCCTAGCGATTTTGTTTAGTGATGTAGAAAGTATTGGTGGATGACCTACAAACATAAACATACTTTAAATCTACAAGAAATCAATCGAGCAAAAATCTTTAGACCCACACAAGCTCGTTCATGAAAAACAGATAGGAAAAGCAACAAAACTGGTAAAAATCCCATCTTTTTTCTCGTAAAAAATGTTATCTTTTACCTAGTTGCACTATCTCTTCCCCTACCCAAAATAGCTGAAAATTGTATATTCACTGTAGTAGTGGAAAAATACAGCAGCATGGCAGTATCCAACACTAGAACAAAATCATACTTAAAAAGCCTAGAATCTTTCTCCGGTCCAGCATAAATTTAGAACAATAAAATAGTACCAAGGCAGCATGAGAAGATAGTCAGACAGAGGAAGAAAAACAGAGTGTGGGTAACGGCACGCACGATGTCTTGGGGGAGCAGAAGTCGTAGAGCTTGCCGGCGCTGGAGAAGATGACGACGCCGACCTCGGCGTCGCAGAGCACGCTGATCTCCCGCGCCTTCTTGAGGATCCCGTTGCGGCGCTTGGAGAAGGTCACCTGGCGGTTGGTGGAGTTCTCGATCCGCTTGATCTCGATCTTGCCTCGCCCCATCCTTCCTGCTCCGGCAACCTCCCAAGAAAGGCTCACCTCTTCTCCCCTTCCTGAACTGGAGCCTGGAGAAGCCCGGTTGGTGGTGGTGCCGGTGTTGCGTGGTTGGGAGGGGCGGTGGTGGTGGGAGAGGAGTAGTAAAGGGGATCGCCATGGCAGGAAGAGGAAATGGTGATGAGGGGCTTTCGGGTTCGTTCAGAAGCGCGCGCCGGAAACGGCAAGTGCTCTGTGTGCTTTGCGTCCGCCGGGCAACTTGGCTCACCTCTCTCTGTCCGATTGCAGTTGAAGGCAAAGCCGAAAGCAGGGGAGAAGGGACTTGATGGCGTCGTGTACTTTTGTGTCGTGTCTTGTCGTCGTTTCTTTTTTTTTTAAGCAACGGCAGGAGCACTACCAATTCATATAAGAAGAAGGAGTATTCGTACATAATGCGCCGAAGCGAACACCACCACTACATCAACGACGCACGCAAACAAACGCACACAACAAAACACTACACCACCACAAACCGGGAGAGAAGCCAACATAAACCACCCACGAGCTGCGCCATCGTCGCCAACGCTGTGCCACGCCAAATGTCATGGCCCGCTGCAAGCTCGAGCAGCGATCCGGACTCCTCCACCATGGAGTCATCCACCTCAGATGAACACACATGATCGTGATCCCCTGTCTCAGTGGAGCTTCAGCAGAAACTTCCGTCACGGCGCCGAAGAAAACCACTGATCCTGGCCACTCTGCGTGGGGGCCTCGCCTCTCCCACCGCCTCGCACTCCTCTGCCAAGGACTCAGATATCTGAAGCCGCTATGAGAGCAACACATCCGCTCATCCGAAAACGGAGCCCACCTACATGCGCGCCAACTGAAAATCTCCAGCACCCATGGGCCCTCTGCATCTTCCTGCCAACACGGACGAAGCGCACCTCCAATGCCGCCACGCGCGAGCAACGCATGTCAAGCCAAGTCGGTCCTCCATATGCGGCGCCCCCAAGAGGGATACGACGCCAGTGGCGCCGCCGTCGCATGTCCATAAATGAACAGGGTTTTCACCCTAGAGAACCCGTGTAGGAGGAGACGATGCATCGCAATGGTGCCCCAGCAGAGAGAACGGCGCCACAAGGGCGCCGCCACCATGGCCATCGACAACCGTCGATGAAGGCTTTCGCCTGACTAGCATCATTCCAACCGCACACACTTGAACATGCCAAAATCCTGCCCTTCCTCACCGCAGCGACAACTAGAGAAGGCCCGGCGCAGCCCGAAGCGCCGCCACGGCACCACCTGCAAACACCAGCCGACCCCAGCCCCGCCACCAAGACGACGCCGAACCAATG
>OAMR01000006.1:3037751-3062368 GCA_900205405.1 Echinochloa crus-galli
GGGCCCGCGCCGACGAGGCTCTCCGGGGGGCGGACGGCCGCGCCCGCCACGGTCCACCGGAGAGGAGGGGAGAGGCCCTGCCGCCGGCTTCACCACGGGCCGCGCGGCCCCGGCGGCACGCTCTGGCGGCGGCGTGGCGGGAGGAAGCAAGGAAGAGGAGGGGCGGCGGCGCTAGGGTTAGCGCCCGCGCCGCCCGCGTCGGGGGCGGAGCGAGCGAGGGGAACACTAAACCGTCGCTGCCTCTTCTCTTCTCCCGTCTATTCTTGTCGTCGTTTCTTCTAGGGAAGGATTTCAAGGCCTGGTAGAGTGGTAGGTGTAGACGTACGTGTAGACTCTAGACGACTACTGTAGACGTGTAGACGACCTTCTACACACACCCGCTATTGTTTTGGATCTGTCTACCTCTAACTCGAGTATTTTTTGAGATACTAGCACCCGAGCAAAGCAATGAATCTGAGCACCCAAAAAGGTTGGGATAGAAATTCGAGTATTTTAGACAAATCTGACACACGATTTTTTTTACCGTGTGATATGCATCTAACGGCTGTGCTGATTCTGTCTCTGGATGAAAAACAACTACATAAATACTGGTTCAGATGCAGATACATGTTCTGATAGCACATTCTGACAAATCTGATAGTACATTCATTCAGAGACAGAAAACGTTACTGACTAGCTCCTAAAATATGCTTTTTTACAGATACAAACATACAGGTATACGAACAATATATTCACATACATATACAAAGAAACCAGATATGCAGTCATAACTATTAAAATACTAAAATATGCTTTTTTAACAGAATAACACATAAAAGTATCAATAGATTATTTTATAGTCAGTTAGATAACAAATAAAGTGAGCCCTACCGAAACCCGAAAAATAAAAAAATAGTCAACACATCAACACATTAGCAAATTAAAGATATACAAAGCAAATAAACAGATTATTTTCTACGGTCAGTCAAATACAAATGAATTGGGGTGCTATTGAAACCCCAAAAATGCAAATTTAAAATACACATATCAAATACATGTAAAGATAATGCAAAAGACAATAAAAATAGTATTGTTAATTAGAAGCTAATTTACATTTAAAAGATATCCAAATATAAATTTATAACAGTTACATAACTAACCTATAAAATTGACAGTACAAATAGTACTGTCAATTAGAAGCTATTGTACTGCCAATTTAAAATTCACATATTGTCACATTCTTATTTAAATAGGATTACATTTAAATTAAAGTGTATTGTTCACGTTACTTTGAATAAAACATAAGCAAATAACGAGCTGAAATGGAGAAGTGGAGAAAAGGCGAGGTAAGGAAAAGCTGGTTAAAAAACACACCGCGAATAGATAAGCAACGGCCGTCCATCGAACAAATTGAAACTGGCGCTGACATATGGGGCCCACGAAAACAGGAAAAACAAAAAAAAGACAGCCAACCAACATCCAACGAACAGGAAGCAACATCAACATACATCAGAACCACAGACATCTAAAATCTTATTATCAGATACATACAACAACATATTAATAGAACAACACATAATAAGATCAACATATTATTTTATAGTCAGTCAGATAACTGATAAAATGGCCCCACTGAAACCCAGAAAATGAAAATAAAAGTTAGTCAACACATCAACATATTACAAATTAAAGATATACAAAAGCAAATAAACAGATTAACAGATTATGTCAGTCAAATACAAATGAATCGAGGTGCTACTGAAAGCCCAAAAATGCAAATTTAAAAAACACAAATATCAAATACATGTAAAGGCACCGCAAAAGACAATAGAAATAGTACCGTTAATTAGAAGATAATTTACATTTAAAGACATCTAAATATAAATTTATAACAGTTACATAACTAACCTATAAAATTGACAGTAAAGCAACGGCCGTCCATCGAACAAATTGAAACAGGCGCTGACATATAGGGCACACGGAAACAGGAAAAACAAAAAAAAAAGACAGCCAGCTAGCATCCAACTAACAGAAAGAAACATCAACAGACAGCGGACGGACACAAAATCTAGAGCCATGGCGCATATCCAAAATTCAATTGAACCATAGGGACCTAACAAGTTCATGGCGCATATCCAGAGCACTACTACATTTCTCGAAATTTGACAAGCACCAACACATGATTACCAAACTGTAAGAACATATCGCGACAGCTGAACAAATCAACATCGCGACAGCCGAACAAATCAACTCACCTGGCAAAATCACCGGTCGCCAGACCACCTCAGCAGAAGAAGCAAAAGATAGGGGGTTGGAATGGGGAAAGATACAGAATAAAATGGGCGCGGTCCTCGAAAAATGAACAACATATATTAACAAATGGGTTCCACGATACATTGACATAAAGAACAAACAACGGCAGCTACAGATCGGACGCGCAAAAAGGAAAAGGAAGACATCGGATTAAAAGCAAAATCTCAAGGTCTGACACTGGACGGGGCGCGTCAAAAAATGGGGAAAAATCGCACAAATTACAGATGAATCACACACTAAATCTAGGAATTAAATCAATAGCGCAGATTTGAATAGGGGAGATGGAATCGCCTAACCTGCACTGCTGACCTGACTGCAGATACAGGTGCAGGTCCAAAAAATAAAAAAAATGACAACAAGTACATGTGGAGTCAACATCACAGCAAACCAAACAGCTCAGAAGAGAGCCAGAGCAGATCGCATGGACAGAAAACAAACAAGCTAAGATCGGATGGCAGCAAAAATCGAGTGACCGTGGTCTGAGAAACACCCGAGCAAGCTTTAGCTTTATCCATTGTTTTTCAAAAACTCGGCCCAAGCATTCATGGCCTCATGGGCTCTTGTAGCGTGCGTGTTCTGGATATACTGGGCCCCAACATCCAGCGGTTCACACCTTGCCGTGCGTTGTCCATCCGGATGCTACTGGCCCGCTAAACCTGAAAAAACCCACGCGCCCATTCAAACCGAGAACGAGCCCGTAATGGGCCTATTCACCACCCCCCGGTCCACAGCCCACGCGCGCCCCTTCCGAAGAAGCAAGGGAGTGAGGGACGGGTACGCGGCGGCGAGACGAGGAGCCAAGCCAACGGCGACGAGAAATCCACGGCGGTTAGTTCATCGCATCCGGCGCGCGCGACCCCCTCCGCCTCGACCAAAACCGAGGGCGTTTTGGTCTCCCCCCTCCCTCTCCGAACTCCGGAGCCCACCTCCCTCGTCCACTCCCCACTCCCCACCGCAGACCACTTCCTCAAAACCCTAGCTCCTTCGATCTAATGCCGTGACCTCTCGAATTCCAAATTCTCCCCGCCTCGCCATGGAAGACCCCGTGGCCGCCCCCTCCTCCTCCGCCCCGGCCCCTGCCGCCGCAGCAACTAGGGTTCCAGCGGCGGCAGCGGCGGCCCCTGCGACTGCCGTGGCACCTCCCGCTCTCGCTCCGCAGCAGCAGCCTGCCACCGCGGCCGCGGTCCCCGAAGCTGCGGCGGCGTGCCGGAGGCAGCTGTTCACGGTGGAGCTGCGGCCCGGGGAGACCACCATCGTATCGTGGAAGAAGCTCCTTAGGGAGGCCGGGCACGCCGCCGCGCCACCGGCGGTTCCAGCGGAGCCGGCGTTCGCTCCACATGCGGGCCCATCCGGTGCGGTAAGCAGTGCTGTTGCGGTTGTTGCGTGTTGGTTGGTTACCTGCCGTGTTGCTCCAATTTGTGCCCTGCTTATTAGCTTTTTGAGTACATGTAAATATAGATTCTCTGGAGCCGGGCAGCATTTTGTGCCCTGCTTATTAGCTTTTTGAGTAGATGAAAATAGAGATTCTCTGTAAGATCTGGAAGTTGAAACATAAAGGCCCTTTAGTGTTTGGTAGGCATCAATAGGTTCCCCAGTAAGATAAATGCTAGCCAAAGATGGTGAAGGGCACAAAAGTTATACCTAGTTAACCTGTTTGTAGTGATGGCAAGGACAACAACGATGGTATTCTTAATTACTGCTAGTTGTTGATTTATGAAGACAGAAGTTGCATTTTGTTGGTCTGGTTGAACTGGTATCTTTTTCCTTAGGTGCATGTGCTCTATCTTCCAGAGGTATTCTACAATATTGTTGCTAATTTATGTTTCTGATATTCTGGAAGTTGACTACTATTTATCCTCTCCTGTAATCTGCCAAAACCTTGAAAGTCACTGTCCTAGAAGCATTCTGTGCCCAAATTAGTTAAATCTGTTCCTGACACATTGTTATACATGTTCATTCTATAACTGTTCCATTCTTGAAACAATGTTCTCAATGTTCAGTGTGAAAAGTATGCTAAACTTTGGCTTCTACATTTAAAATCTACTGAATTGCTTGACATTTAAGAAGTCCTGTGTCTAACATCTACTTTGTTTTTATCATTTGATGAGTCAGGTGCATCCTGCAGAAAATGATCCAAAGGATCCAACACAGCCAAATCGGTTTAATGCAGTCATTGAAAAAATTGAACGCCTTTACATGGTAGTAAACAGCGGGCTTAAGTTTGATCTCAGGATCATCATGTATGATGTTTTGACTCCTTATTCAAATTGCTAGGGCAAACATAGCAGCGACGAAGAGGATCTTGATGATGTACCGGATGATGATCAGTATGATACTGAGGATTCTTTTATTGATGATGCCGAATTGGTTAGTTATTCAAATTTTGTTGCTTATTTCTAGACGAAGTTATCTTTGCTGCTTCTGGATCTTTTCTGATATCAGCTTTATGCTTGTTAATCTGACACCTCAAATGATTTTTTCAAAAAAAAAAGACTTGATCTTGTTTTGTGCTATAGTTACTAGTGTAGGTCACATCAAATGATATTGCTGATGTACCCACTTCTTTAATCAATGTTTACTCAAATCCTCTGTTCTACCTTTCTGAACTCTTTGCTTATTGGTAGGGGAAATCTTATTGATTCTGATATGCCATCGCTACTTGAGCTGTAATAGAATAAGTGATTGTGTATCTTAAGAACCACAACAAATAATTGATCTATATGTCTGGAAAAGGTGCTTCTAAACATTTCTACCAATTTGAACTTACGTGATGCCGAGAACATATGCTTTTGATAAGATGTGCTAAAACATGTTTCTTACATATGCTTTTCATGAGATATGCTAAAACATGTTTCTGTGCACTATCATGACAATTGTGAGAATAATTTTTCTTTTTTATTAGTAACTGATGTGCATGCTTGCCTCTTTGCAGGATGAATATTTTGAAGTCGATAATTTGAAAACTAAGCACGATGGTTATTTTGTGAACAAAGGAAAGCTGGAACAGATGTAAGTTCCTCAAATAATTCAATTTGGAGTAAATAGAGATGCAAATAGAATTTATGCTCCGCTTCCTTCTGCTAATGCATGTGGATTCCTTTTTGAGTAGCACAATTGATACTTGGTTTTAGTTTTTCGACGTACATGCTGTGCTAGCTGACATAAAAAAAAACTCATGGGCATTTAAACTCATAACAGTCAACAAAAATGAGAATGACAAATGTTACTGTGCATGTGGCCTTCATAGATGTTAGGATGGGTGATTTACATCAGTTTAATCGAAGCAATGGGTCAAAAACTCAAAATAACATCATTACATGTTTACTTGTACACCTGCATTGCAATGCCGATGGCAGCACCAAGCCACAAATGAGATATTCATCAATTTGATCCTCTTCTGCAGTGAACCTGGCACATCTGCAAATGCAGCTCCAAAGAAAAGGAGAAGAAAGGACTCATCAAGTACCTACCTTGAGACTAACCGGCTTGCTCCAGTTGATTATTTCAATATCGGCGACGTGCCTGGAAAATCCTCTGGAAGAGGAAATGTGCAGGCAGGGAAGCAATTAGCCAGTAGCACTGTAGGTTCTTATGGTCAATACCATGAGGACAACAGAGTGGTGAAGAATAAAACCAGTGTTCCTGGAGGAGCCCCTAAAAGAAAATCTTCTGATTACCCCATGGGTGCTGATGCTGCAGCGCGTGCTAAGATTAGTAAGGATGCCTCACAT
Organism: Echinochloa crus-galli; assembly: GCA_900205405.1. Taxonomy (NCBI): domain Eukaryota; kingdom Viridiplantae; phylum Streptophyta; class Magnoliopsida; order Poales; family Poaceae; genus Echinochloa; species Echinochloa crus-galli. The sequence goes on from OAMR01000006.1 coordinate 3,043,775, forward strand.
GCTCCTTTGGAGCTAAGAGACTTGGAAAAACATAAAGCTGCAGCACTACCTGTTGACTATGCACATAAATCAAAAACCAGCGAGACATATGACTATGCTTATTCAGCTTACAGGGATAAAGGCACTTCAGTGCAACTTGATTTCCAACAAAGAAGGGCAAGCGGGGAAAATCAAGATCCATCAAATAGAATCTATCGCAAAGAGAAATATGGAGCTAGTGAATATCCTGGCATGGCTATGGGTAGCGCTGTCTACTCTACACAAACAGCGGTAAGAGTTCTATTCTCATATAGTCATATTCTCTGTGGCACAAGAGAGCCTTCAACCTGTGTCTCATGTAGATGTAGTCATATTCTCTTTACCTGTATCACCAAAGATTTTGTATATTCTAACGCAACTCTTTCTGTTTCAGCACCCAATTGTTGGTAGGGAGGGTTCAGGCACTAAACCCAAAGGCACTAGGCTTGAGCGAGCTATCCGGGATCTCCAGAAGATTGTTGCTGAGTGTGAGTTATAGTGTTCCCCTGATTGCTGGAGTCTTTCTATGGACAAAGTAGTGCTGGAAGTAATTTTAGATGTTTGAAACTCTCCTTGCAGATAGACCACCAACAATTGATATTAATGAGGTAGATCCAAGTGGACAGGCATCAGTTAAAAGACGGCTGCCTCAAGAAGTAAAACAAAAGCTTGCCAAGGTTGCAAGGTTATCGGTATGTGGCACCACTACCAAATTTACTTCAGATTCAAGCATGGATACTCCTCTGTCTGAACTTTGAAAGTTATGGTTGCATACCAGATATGGATTGGCTTATGCAGTTTTGCTCTCTAAAATCTTGCTTACATGATGCTTGAACGAGTAGTTATTATTTAAAATCTTGTGGCATTTCTGTTAATTGGTTTACCCAGTTAATGCAATTTTCTTTTATTTGTACTTGTACTTATTGCTAGTATTTAGATTACATAATCAAGGTCAAGCAATGCAGAATCTTCTTCGCTACTTGTTTTTACTTAGCTTTCCATAATACTCTTGTGTGGTGTAGGCAAATCAAGGAAAGATCCAAGAACATGAGTTGATGGATCGCCTCATGGGCATAGTTGGACACCTTGTACAGCGCAGGACACTGAAGGTTAGTGATGGAAACTAATAAACTTCTTGGGTACATAGGGCATTGGTTGGTTGCTTCTTTGTTTTGATTAATCATTTTATAACTTCAAATTAGAAAAGTTCAGTTCAAAACGATGTTTTCGGTACTGAAATTATCTTCAACTTGCAATGTTGCCCTATGCTCATCTCAATATATGTTAGCAAAAACTACAATATCGCATGAAGATCAATTTTTTTTTGGCTAAATTAACCTACCATTTTAGAAATGATCACTTCCAATATCTGTATACGTATTACTGGTTGTTAAGTTAGACAAATTTGAGAGGACGCAATTTTAAATGTCATATTGGGTGGGTGGGTGGTATGGCAATTAAGTTTGGCGAAATTTCTCAGTTTGTTATTTTTCATCAAATGTGAAAAGTGTATAATAATTAACTAAAAAATACTTTTCGAGCATGCCAGCACAGGCCCTTATATGTTTATCTGTATTCTGTAATACTTTTTTGCTTATGTTGAAAGTTTATGGTAATCCGAGAAAGTTACAGTTATTCAAGTACTCACATGCCACAAAACCAATGCTGATATGTGAGGTAAATATAGGACAATGTGAAATAGGAAGAGCAACAGATACAATGTTTTGATGCCTGATGTGGTTTTAAAAAAGAAATCTATGAGCTACCAGAATTACTAACTGTCGATTAGACAACTTTCTAGTTTCTGAGGATGCTGATGTTTTGGTATATGATCCTGTGCTATCACCATTCACTCAAACTACATGCCCACATCAATTGTTTTAACCTTGTGCATGTCTGCTTCCAACAGAGAAACATGAAGGAAATGGTAGAATCAGGCCTATCTGCTAAACTGGAGAAGGCCGACAGGTTTCAGCGTGTAAAAATGGAGATTAACGAAATGATCAAAGCACGTGTGGCTGCAAAGTCCAAGGTAAAGATATAATTGGTGTTTGAGTTCTTGTTAATTACTTTTCTCTTATTGTGTTTAATGATATATGTATTGTTATTAACATGCTAACAGGTCAACGAACAGCAGGATGGTTCATCTGATGATTTTCAGGTTGCCAATGATGAAAGAAGAGCTTTGAAAGGAAAATCGTTAATGGATACTGCATTGGAGGATAGGATATGCGATCTTTATGATCTGTATGTTGAGGTATAAACCTATAAACCTATATGTAATATTTTTTCTTTTTCTAGCCAGAAAATGCTTTAGCACCAAGGGAACACTCTTTAGACTTTGTTAGCTTTATCATTTGCAAGTTAGTGAAGGTAGAAGTACGTATAATACATTTATTAGTGAAGCATGTAGATGGGTTTTATAGAACCAAAGTGGCTTGAATTTTGTATCCTTGTCAGGGTATGGATGAAGACAAGGGCCCTCAAAGCAGGAAGTTATATGTAGAGGTATTGATGTCCTGAAGCTTAACTTTTTATTCTCATTTTTGTTTCCTTTAAAAGTTTCTTCGCAATCTGAGTCTGGTATAGTTCAACTAAATTTTCGCTTATGAAAATCTGTCATTAGCATGTGTGTTTTCTCATGTGCTCCTTTTTCTAGCAGAAACATACCTGACTTGCTTTTTCCCTTAATTTACTAAATAATCAGGTCTGGCAAATTAGTTGTGCTATTATAGATAAGGTGACAACTCAATAGAAATACTCTTTGGTTTGCAGTTATGCCCTTAGGCAAAACTAAATGCTATGCTTTTTACTCTCCCAATTTGTACCATGGGCTGTTATTTGTTTATTTTGTGTGGAAGGATTATTAATGCGTTGTTTCTCTAGCTTCATTGAATGTAAATTTTACTTAGATGTTTGTGGATTGTGGACCATAATTTGTGAATGGGAGGTCAATTCAGCTACTTGTTTTGAGTAAAAGGGTAACGGCTGCTTTTGATGTAGACATATTGTAAGGAGTTATGATACCGTTTTTTGTAAAATGTCCTGCCCCCACTGCTGGTTTTTGTAATGGTCCATACTCCATAATTTTCTCTATCCAAGTTCTGTTGAAGTTTCTAATGCTTTTAGCTCAAAAAAAATGTTTTGTTGATTACTTATTAAATCTTGCAAAAAGTGACTTTTTATATGAATTATTATGGCCGAAAACATTATATTGTAGATATGGCATTTATCTAAGCACATCTTCAATCATCACGCTTGAAATGTCATATCTTTTACACCAGCTTGCAGAGTTGTGGCCTCAAGGCTACATGGATAATGTTGGAGTCAAAGATGCCATTTCTAGATCAAAGGAGCGAAAAAGATTATTGTACAACCAGCAAAAGGTCATCATATCTTTTTTAATCTGTACATATTGACTTAGAAGTTGAAGCAGATGCAACTAGATTGACGTTATGTGCTGTATCATTCTGTTGCTCACAATTTTTATTTTTAATTTATCTAGGTTCGCAGCGAAGAGAGAATGAAGAGGAAGAGGTTGGCTGCAGCAGCTAAACTGCAAGATGGCTACCCGGTTGTAATGCAAAGTGGAGTTGTTCCGCAAGCCGTGCAACCACCCATAACAAATCCCATCACATATCCTGCACCTGATTATGGACAGAACCAGGGATTGAAAATTTATGAAAAGGTCCGTGAGATAAGCTCTAGTGCAATTCCTGATGACAGCAACAGAAATGCAGGCGAGGTGAAGAAGAAAAAAAGAAAACCTGAGTATGATCCTGTAGATACACAAGCTAACCCATCGAAGGGTCCCTTGCAGCATGGGAACGAGAAGCAAAAGGCTCCGAAGCCTTCCGATGAGTCAAATGCTAGTATCCAGCTCACGCAAACCGTCCTTGGCCTCCCAACCGTGATTGGTCATAACCAACAACCTAGCTGATTATTTTGGCTTACTATTGGATATTTAATTCCCTTGTAGGCCCTTTTGCAGCTGCTGTGACAAAATAGGGTATTTCCATGTTCTCAGCATCGATTGTCGAAACTAACATGTATCCGAGTGGAGAGGATATTTGTAACTCGGATGCAGGTTTTCACCATAAATATTGGTTGCAATTACGAATTATTTTTATTGCTGATCGTCAATGCATGTATTGTTCATAGTGAGATCGAAACGCTCATTCGGCGAGCTACAATATCATTTTCCGTTTGTCCTGGTCGATTTTGATTACCTCTCGAAGAAAATATGAGAACTACCATAGATTAGCTTGTAAGGTTTGTTGCATGTCTATTTAGGTTTGAGTCCATAACTCAGGATGTGTGTCGTATTTTTTATTTTAAAAATTAATTGTTATTAACTGTTTAGTGGTAGACGACGTTCGTCCATATTGAGCCTGTGTGTATTGGTATTTCGTCAAAATTTCATGTCTATTCTCACTAAGGTCAGCCTCAGCAGGTTTTTTGTGTGTCGTATTTTTTCATTTTAAAAATTAATTGTTATTAACTTTTTAGTGGTAGACGATGTTCGTCGATATTGAGCCGTATGTATTGGTATTTCATCAAAATTCTATGTCTATTCCCACTAAGGTCAGCCTGAGCAGGTTAGAGTTTTATGATTCTTGCATGGTTGCCCCTGAACCCTGGCAACCCCGCCCCGGCCTCACCCTATAGGGTTGCACCGTACTGGCCTCACCCTGTAGGGCTGCATCATAGGCTATTTGCACTGGGAAGACACAATAAGGAATTTTTTGTAATTCTAACCTATTTTTTAATCTTAACCTGAAAATTCGCTCCCAGAACCTGGAATGGTACCGAGACCATCTAACCACGCCAGAAACCCTTTCATGTTGTACCGATGTATATAAAGGATTCTCACTAATGCAGCTTTAGTGGGTTTTATCAAGAGTTTTATAATAATAAAAGTTTCATAATATAAGAAAGAAGTTCCATTATTATAAAATCAATCTGGTTTGGTTACCTACTTTGTTGTACACTGAGACTGGTCCAACGACAATAAAATGTGTAGTGTTCCAAAAAAAAACTCGAAGATTGAACGAGTCCGAAAATAAAGTAGGCACAGCGATCATAAAATTCAGTGGCTTGTGGTCCTTGAGCGAGCTTATTTCAGTTGGACGATCGGCGCCCATTCTTCTTGTTATGGTTTTTCCCTTGGCCAAACCTCCCAGACGAATGGGCGAGCCGCGGTCGCGGGCTTGAGGACATACCCAAACCTTCCGCCATGGAGGACAGGACACTGCGACAAAGATGCGGTCACGAGTCCCGCAAAGCTCGGCGACTCAATACACATCTGCGTTATCTTCCGCGAGAGGAATTCAGTTCAGGATCATCATCATCTTCTTCTTCCGGGCGAGTTTTGTCTGCCAGATTGCTAGTATTCTCTGCCGCGACCAATCCTAGCGTCCGCGTGATCCCGTGACACATGGCCGCGCTCAAATTAAACCGCCACGGCCACCAGTAGATGCCCGTGCTCCCTGCGGAAGTGCAGGCAGATCCTCCATGCCTTGGGTTGCTGGGTGGTCTGAAGGCGAGCTGAATGAAATCTGCAAGCGCTTGAGGTGAAAAAGCAAGCTCGCGGCTGCCAATGGGCATGGCTACCGCGAGCACCTCCCCCATCCCAAGGCAGCCGCGGCCCGCGCCCACCCAATCCTCGTCCCCAGAAGACAGCCTGGCCGCCCGTCGTCTCGCCCTCGCGCCCCCGATCCAACCGGGCAAAACCAGCGCCGCGCCGGCACGGACGCGCCGCCAATTAGCGATCTCCGTCCGCCGCCACGCTCGGAGGACATGCGATCAATGGACCTCCCTCCCGGCCCATGGCGATGCCGGCCGGCCGGCCGTGGGCGTTCCAAAGCTTCACCGGCCACGACGAGGCAGCAGCTTCACCGGCGGCGAACTCGCTGGCCCGACCTTGCCGCGGGCAAGCTCGCCCGCCGGCCCCAACCGCGCGCGCCCCGACCGTTCGGCGTTCGGGGCCCCCCTGCCTCTCCGACCGACCAAATCCATGGCTCCGCACGCGCGCTGCGCGCGCAGACGCAGAACCATCACCACCACCACCACCCGTCCCGCGCCTTCTCTCGCTGCCGAGATCGCGGGATGGGAGCCCCGGAGCCGACACGATCGATCAAGGTAATTAATTAACTGGCCAGCCTTTTCTTCCGCACTGGATCAACCCAATTGCGTAGCGTAAGCTCGAATTGCGGACAAGCTGGACAGGGATTCCCTGCGGAGGAATTTGAAGTCACATGCCAGTGACTTTCAACCTGGTGCGGACAAGCTTGCTGATCCATTGGGTGTTGTGGATGCCCTGGCACTGCTGATTTAGCAGCATGTATTCATCCATCTTGTCCAATTGTGCCAGCAAGTTCCAACACGTGCGAATACACTTTCTTCTCGATTCCAGTGCTCTGCCCAGTCATTCATTGCCCTCGCATAGTCACATCCATATCTACCATTCACTGGGAATTCTTGCAGCGCCCGTATTCAATTGTCACGTTCATTCTGAGACTGACACCTCACAATAGCATCGAAACAGGATGGAAGAAGCACCTGCATTCGAGGGGGGTTCACTTTCTTGCCACTGCAGCGACACTGCAGCGCACTGTAGCACTTTTCATTTGTTTGTGGTAACATTATCCAAAAGATTCGTCTCGTCGTGTACATCAAAACTATACAATTAGTTTTTTATTTACCTACGTTTAGTGCTCTATGTATAAGGAGAGAGATTTGATGTGATAGTGAATAGTGAAGTTTGGAGAGAGAAAGTTTGAGAGAATTTTACCTTTTGAAGGGAACTAAACAGGGCCCGAGTAAGAGGCTATTCCTGTTTTGCTTTGCTTTCTTTTTCTGTACAGAAGCAGGTGCGTCTTGTATCTTGACCATGAGCCTCACAAATATAGGATGTTGCTCTTGTTTTCTGCGTGGAGTCGAAGATTACATGTGTCTTGTTTGTTGAACCACAGGGAAGCTGAGAGCACATCATGGTTACCTGCAGAATGCTAGGGTAAAGTGCGACATGATAAGTGATTAAACTTGTCAATATTTTTCCATGCTATATATCAGTGCTGCAACTCTGAAATCTACTTGATGATTTTTCTTAATCTTTCGGAGAAAAACACATTGCAGGAGCACTTTCCTAGTCGCATTTTGTTTTTCGCCGACTGCATGAACAGGATATTCTTCAGGCTAGTACTAATTTTGATGAGATGGAGATCATCACTTCATTGGTAGGTAGGTAATATCTACTAAGGCTGTGGCATGTATGTACCACGTATAATACCTGAATTGGCTATGTGAAAAGGCTCAGTTTTCTTGACCAAGATAAACAAAACCAAAGAGAAATTTCTTTCCATAAAAAATAGATCTGAGCATCTCTTTATGTATGATGCATCTCGAAGATTTTCTTATTAGAGTTCTATTCATTTCACTGCATAAAAACATGCCTGCAATCTGTACAGACCTTATGATTGCAACCTGATCTTGAGGGGGAGATCTCTTCAGATATTTGGACACTAACATAGTTCATACTGCAGACCAAAGTGTACGACCACTCTTTTTCATCTTAAAAAACCTGCAAATGTATCAAAGCAATCCTAATTAACACCCTGCACTCTTTGGTTCAGGGGAAGAAAGTGAAGTTCATGCACTGGTACATTTGTGGCACTCTGTGCAGATTGCTTAATTCAACAGTTCAACCCTACTAGCTCTAGCAGTGTGAACTGAACATGTATCTACCTCTAAAATGGTAAGTTGGCACTAAAAGAGCAATCATTTTGGCATTACTGGAATTTCCATTAGCAACCAAATTTTTTGACAGAATTGCTAATCAGTCAGGTTGAGATGGTTCGGACATGTCCAGTAGATAGATGCCCGTGCTCCCTGCGGAAGCGCAGGCAGATCCTCCATGCCTTGGCTGGGTTGCTGGGTGGTCTGAAGACGAGCTGAATGAAATCTGCAAGCGCTTGAGGTGAAAAAGCAAGCTCGCGGATGCCAATGGGCATGGCCACCGCGAGCACCTCCCCCATCCCAAGGCAGCCGCGGCCCCGCGTCCACCCAATCCTCGTCCCCAGAAGACAGCCTGGCCGCCCGTCTTCACTGCATAAAAACATGCCTACAATCTGTACAGCAGATTCGAGAAACACTGATCTTGTGGGGGAGATCTCTTCAGATATTTGGACACTAACATAGTTCATACTGCAGACCAAAGTGTACGACCACTCTTTTTCATCTTAAAAAACCTGCAAATGTATCAAAGCAATCCTAATTAACACCCTGCACTCTTTGGTTCAGGGGAAGAAAGTGAAGTTCATGCACTGGTACATTTGCGGTGGCACTTTGTGCAGATTGCTTAATTCAAGAGTTCAAGTGTTCAACCCTACTAGCTCTAGCAGTGTGAACTTTGGCACTAAAAGAGCAATCATTTTGGCATTACTGGAATTTCCATTAGCAACCAAAATTTTTGACAGAATTGCTAATCAGTCGCTATATTTGGTAAGCCTAAGTTATCATCTATCTACATTTTTATATGGAATGGTAAAACTAATGACACTGGTTCATTTTCTTATAATTTTTCGTTGATACAACTCTATTTAACATGTCAAATAAAAAAACCATGGGTCACATGTTTTCTATTAGAATATTGGTTGTGTGATGAGTTCAAACAACGCCACCAAAAATGTGAAAAACATTTTTTTTCGATAAGGAAACAGCTGTATTAAGACATCTGTGTAGGGGCTGCGGATACTGAGCTATATCCCTGTATGTTCTCTCACATCAGATAATTTGGCATAGTTCAATGGCTTCCTAAAAGTCTGGTGAAGTAGCAATACAACTGTAAATTTCCAAAAAGGCTTAAATGGAATAGTAAAAGGAAACTGAGGAAAAGACCCCCTAGGAAGACTCTCACAGCCTCACAGGCTCACAAGTTTTGTGGATGTCTATTCTTCTGGTAACTTTTAAGGAGCTTCTTTGTCCAGCTTGGCGTTATGACATCCTAGTCTGTTTTCTGCTCATATATGCATGTTACGTGTAAGAAGCATTTTTGGCACTTCCAACCCAACAAATTAATGCTATCCATTTTGGCCCTATTAGTATCTTGGCCCTTTATTTTTTTCCTTTTTAAAAAACTTTTCTCTGTTTCCTAATTTTTGTGCTGGTAGCAGAGGTACCCAAAATCTTGACCATCAAAAACCCAAAAAAAATCTATCGTAAAAGAGAAGGGGGAAAATGATATTTTTATAGTTCGACAGTTAAATATTGACCTGCAGTATTCTAAGATGATAATACAGTGCACCTACTTTGGAACATGTTCAGTGATTTGTTCCTATATCACCTGAACTAATATGCAGTTATGTATTCAACTTCTAATTTTAGATTTTGAAGCCATCTCACAGTTAAATACCTGCAATATTCCAAGATGATCAAGACATTGTTATGATGATAAATGGGAAATTGTCCTAGATACTGCTGCAGCCAAATGTGTGAAGAGATTGCCAACAAGATTAGAATGTGTCATGAGGTCACTTGATATAGTAAGCATTTGAAAGTAAATAAATAGAAGACCTAGAAGAAAAATCTCAGAGAAACAAATATTTGATTCAACTACAAGAATGTCCCTGTTTCTATTTTTTTTATGAACGAACCTTTTCACACTGCCGTTTCAGGTTCCACTCCAGTGGCACATACATCGGAGGGGATGAAGAATTGAACCAAGATGAGCAGTGGAAGTACTCTGGTATGGAAACTTATACTGATGCAGCAGTGCTCTACATCCCATAAAAAGTAACACTAACCTTGGAGTATTCATTTATCCATCCTATGAAAAATACTGTACTGGAAATATACATTTGTCTTTAGTTTGTATAAAAGATTAATCGATATTTACTTCTTCCTTCAGAGTTGCAACACAAATATATAGCTGGGCAAAATATCACTTCATTCTTTCAGTTACCAATACTCCGGAACCATGAACAACTACAGAGATATCCAAGGTGATGACAAACATCTCAGAAATCGTAGGCAAGGCATGAATCAAATTTTTTGAAAAAACATCTCAGAAATTGTACTTAACATTGGTAATAACTGAAACACGACTCTTTTAGGGGGATTAAAAAGAAGCTATCAGAAAAAGGAAGGCTGCAATAAACTCACCTAGGGCCAGAATTTTGTCAGGATCCTCCCCTGGATTGTTAGAAGACGGCAGGAGCGTTGCCTTGATCAATTAAGGAGGAACGCTCCTCCCCTAGTTGAGCTGTATCCAACAGAGCTATCCCTACCCTTTTGGCTGTGCACATCTTCCTGGATCCCCTTTCCTCCTGCATTCTCCCGAGACGCAGCTCCCTGAGCAATCTTCCCCCAAGGCGCGACCAGGCATAGGTACTCTCCTAAAACCATGTCTTTCTACTTGTTCCCCTTGCTTCCTGCTGTCTTGGCCGCGTTTGCCCCCCAAAATTTTCAACTCCTTCTGAATCTATCGAGGGAGAGGATTCTGTTGGGGAAGCAAAGGGCCTTTCTGGTTGGGCAGGGTGTTTTAGGTTGGATTTGCAGGATATGTTACTGCTTAGTCTTTCTATCGATGTTTCTCTATTACAAAAAGAGTTGTTTGGGCCTGAGATGAGAAATTCAATCTGGATCTGTGATGCTGATTATGACTTATGAGAAACTTATGTGGATGAGATGCTTGATTGCAGATTTTACTTCTGATGCTTTTTTTTTAAATGAGGGAAAGTATCTGATGTTATTCAGTCCATAGATCAAATAGGACACCATACCTGATAGTTTCCCTAATTAATTTAATCAAACATGCTGGATCTATGGACTGAAGAGTGATTTTGTATTTCTGGGAGAGGGTAATCAGAGAGCAGAGATGCTCTTGGTGGATTGGAAGTTGTTGATGGACAAAGAAACAAAGTGTTTGACATCTCAGATAGCTGGCTGCCTTTCGCAAGGAAGGAGGTTTGTTTTGCTAGGATCGGGTGAATACCTATCCACCTTCATGTAATCTGAGGAGATTTTTGTGTCAAGGTAATCATGGATACTGTCTGGTCAGATGGGAAACCGTTTGCAAGTTGAGTAGGCAAGGGGGATTGGGAATCAGTGTCTATTAGCTAAATGGTTGACTGATTGTTCAGGAAGCAGAATGGAACAGGTATATGTTAACCAATAGGCAAACCAGCTTATCTCAAACAAAGACCGATTTTATCTGGAGGATTGGAGTCCAATGGTCATCTTTCTTTCCCCTGTCCAGTGGCTTATTTATTTGAAGTGTGGTCAGTAATTGCTTGGATTTACAAAATAGATCCTGTTCCTTGACTGAATTTCTCTGATTGTTTCTTTGAAAGAAGCATTTGTCAATTGATTCAGGCAGCTTCCATGACATGGTGCCATGTTGGGCTGGATTGACTTTGCAGCTCCAAGTTGGGAGTGATTGTATTTGTATTACAAGGAATGGGACACATTTTTATCACCAAACTCTTCTTGTTGTGTCTTGCTTCCATTTTACCTAAATTTCTTCAGGGTGAACGTTTACATGTACTGTTTCCGTATACATTTTGGCATTTTTTTCCATTAGTTCAATTTAGGTTCCCCTGGGAAATGTCGATCGATTTTCATATTCAGTTTTGAGAGTTCTATTATGGATCAAGCATCACTGACCAGTGTTATGCTACCGTGTTTCAGGGGTTGTTGTTGCCTGCACTATGGCGTCCTCCAAACCGTCAGAAACTGCTCTCCGTGGCTGCTGCAAGGTGTGTGCAAAGCCTGAAGAGGAAGACAAGAGGTTCCTGGTCTGTGACCACTCTCTTTGCATGTACAAGTACTACCACATCAGGTGCATGCGTCCTGGCCAGATCGCAAACACTCACCAGATCACCCGTCGCTGGTACTGCCCATCGTGCCTCTGCCGGCGTTGTTTCTGTGACGTCGACGATAGTAAAATCGTCATGTGTGACGGCTGTGATGAGGCCTACCACACCTACTGCATGAGGCCTTCCCGCGCTACGGTGCCCAAGGGTGACTGGTACTGCAAGTCCTGCACTAAGGCGAGGGAACAGGAGCAGAAAGTGGCCGGGGACGAGAAGATGATACTGAAGATCCACAGGAGGCTTAACGCTCCTCTGGTCAGGAGTTATAAATATGATGCCCTGAATCTGTTGGCTGCCGCGGCGATGCAGAGAGAGGAAGAAGGCTTTTCCGAAGAGCTGAAACGCAAGGAGGGTTACTGCCTAGTCTTTCTATCGATGTTTCTCTATTACAAAAAGAGTTGTTTGGGCCTGCGATGAGAAATTCAATCTGGATCTGTGATGCTGATTATGACTTTGAGAAACTTAATACTGCTGTGTATGAGATGCTTGATTGCAGATTTTACTTCTGATGTTTTTTTTAAAAATGAGTTAAAGTATCTGATGTTATTCAGTCCATAGATCAAATAGGGCACCATACCTGATAGTTTCCCTAATTAATTTAATCAAACATGCTGGATCTATGGACTGAAGAGTGATTTTGTATTTCTGGGAGAGGGTAATCAGAGAGCAGAGATGCTCTTGGTGGATTGGAAGTTGTTGATGGACAAAGAAACGAAGTGTTTGACATCTCAGATAGCTGGCTGCCTTTCGCAAGGAAGGAGGTTTGTTTTGCTAGGATCGGGTGAATACCTATCCACCTTATTTCCATGTAGCAATCTCTGAGGAGATTTTTGTGTCAAGGTAATCATGGATACTGTCTGGTCAGATGGGAAACCGTTTGCAAGTTGAGTAGGCAAGGGGGATTGGGAGTCAGTGTCTATTAGCTAAATGGTTGACTGATTGTTCAGGAAACAGAATTGAACAGGTCTATCTGAATCAACTTATTCCGTATACAGAATGTTAAATAGTCAGTGTCTAGTAGGCAAGGAACAGAATGTTAACCAATAGACAAACCAGCTTATCTTAAACAAAGACCGATTTTATCTGGAGGATTGGAGTCCAATGGTCATCTTTCTTTCCCCTGTCCAGTGGCTTATTTATTTGAAGTGTGGTCAGCAATTGCTTGGATTTACAAAATAGATCCTGTTCCTTGACTGAATTTCTCTGATTGTTTCTTTGAAAGAAGCATTTGTCAATTGATTCAGGCAGCTTCCATGACATGGTGCCATGTTGGGCTGGATTGACTTTGCAGCTCCAAGTTGGGAGTGATTGTATTTGTATTACAAGGAATGTGACACATTTTGATCACCAAACTCTTCTTGTTGTGTCTTGCTTCCATTTTACCTAAATTTCTTCAGGGTGAACGTTTACATGTACTATTTCCGTATACATTTTGGCATTTTTTTCCATTAGTTCAATTTAGGTTCCCTTGTGAAATGTCGATCAATTTTCATATTCAGTTTTGAGAGTTGTACTATGGATCCAGCATCACTGACCAGTGTTATGCTACCGTGTTTCAGGGGTTGTTATTGCCTGCACTATGGCGTCCTCCAAACCGTCAGTAACTGCTCTCCGTGGCTGCTGCAAGGTGTGTGCAAAGCCTGAAGAGGAAGACAAGAGGTTCCTGGTCTGTGCCCACTCTCTTTGCATGTACAAGTACTACCACATCAGGTGCATGCGTCCTGGCCAGATCGCAAACACTCAGCAGATCACCCGTCGCTGGTACTGCCCATCGTGCCTCTGCCGGCGTTGTTTCTGTAACGTCGACGATAGTAAAATCGTCATGTGTGACGGCTGTGATGAGGCCTACCACACCTACTGCATGAGGCCTTCCCGCGCTACGGTGCCCAAGGGGGACTGGTACTGCAAGTCCTGCACTAAGGCGAGGGAACAGGAGCAGAAAGTGGCCGGGGACGAGAAGATGATACTGAAGATCCACAGGAGGCTTAACGCTCCTCTGGTCAGGAGTTATAAATATGATGCCCTGAATCTGTTGGCTGCCGCGGCGATGCAGAGAGAGGAGGAAGACGCTGCCGAAGAGCTGAAACGCAAGGAGGCGGAGGAGCTGGAACGCGAGGAGGAGGCGGAGAAGATGGATGTGGAGGTGGCGACCGTCGCAGAGTAGGAGACATGGAGATTGTGAGCAGGTGGATTTGTGTTCCCTGCCATGAGTTCAACCAGCACAGGGTTCGTGTCCGGGGTGCCTCGCCTCTGTCCCAGCTGAAGACCTGACTGATGGTCGGGAGCTGGGACGAGCGGTCGGGGGTCTCTGGAACGTAGCCGTTTGAACTGATGGTAGCGAATATGAGTCTGTCAGAACTGCTCTGATCCTTTTTAATCGTTTCTTTCATCTTGGCGAGGTCGCACTTAACTTGCCGGCGTCGAAACTTCATAAAGTTCGTGAGCGCCCTTGATATACCTTTGCTGGGTACTTAAACTGGAATGAAATGGTGGATGTTGGTAGACTAAAGTATCTATCTGTTGTTAAATGGTGTGGCTTCTACTTTCTGGCATTTGCATTTGCATTTGCATTGCAGGTGCATGCAGTTTGATTTGTGATTGTGGGTGGCTTCCAGGTATCCTACTAAGGTCATGATCATATGTGGTCCTTTTTTCTTAGGCCTTGTTCAGATGTTGAATTTGGGAGGTTGAATTTGGGAGTAAGATGTCACTTCCTAATCATTGCGCTACTGTAGCATTTCGTTTGTATGTGCGAAAAATTGTCCAAAAATTAATTAATTAGGCTCAAAATGTTCGTCTCGTAGAGTACAACTAACAAAACTGTGTAATTAGTTTTTAATTTCATCTATATTTAGTACTCCATGCATGTTATGACATTTTGGTGTGATGGAGAATCTTCTTTTTGCATAGTAAATTTGGGAAGAATTTTTTTTATCTGAACAAGGCCTTATTATTGTTTGGTGACGCCTGAAATCCTGAATGACAAGGCGTTGCTATACTGCAATGCATTGTACAGGCATGCCCATGCTCTGACCAAACATGAACTGGGCTGGGCCATTTCTGCACAGTTTCCCGTGTCGAAACTGCGCACAGGCCAAAAAATGGGGGGAAGTTCTGTTTATTTGCCACCGTAAAGTTCCCGAGTACGAATCTGCCGTCGCAAGCAAACCGTCTAATCCGTCACATGCCACCCCTCGTGCAAACCGTATAAGGTTCGGGAACTTTGCAGTGGCGAAGCAAGAAAATCCCCTACAAATGTTGACTTGCAGCTGACTCCGGATTCTCACTGCACTAATGGGTTCTTCCATGGGGATGTATTCTCGAAAAAAGAAAGAACAGAAGGATCATATACCTGCTGCTCAGGAATCACTTGGGCTTCAGCAACTAGCAGCATCCATCCTCCCCTGGGCCCTAGAGGCGTGCCTCCAAGAAACAAATAGAGCTGCGTCAAAAAAGAAAATGCCCAGGAATCACTCAACGGAGCATAGAGGACAATTCTCTGCATCAGTAAACAAGCGATACAAGTACGGGTAGAACTGCACCTTTTTTTTTTGTTTGTCTGAACTCTGTTTCAGTCTTTCAGAGTTCTTCATCATGGATTCACTGACCAAACTGGTGCGGTACCAAGTGAGTAAGTGACTACAAACCGCACGACGAGGCTGTCAAGGGCAGGCTCGTTGATCTTACCCGTTAGTTGGAGGAGCTTGTCATTGAGCAGCCGACAGACGTAGCAGCACGGAGCCACCATCTGGTGCATTGGATCCTTGATCAGGTGTTGGAACAGAAGCTAGATTCTTGATGCACCAGAAATTCCGGACGTCAAATATTGTTGGGGCCTATCGTCCACGGACAGCACAACATAGCTGAACCCGAGGATTCACGCCATCATCATACTTGTCACTCTTTACCAGAGGATCATTACACTTGACTAGCGTAATTTCCTCTGGTAAGGAGTTACAAGTATGTGTGGTGCATGGCGTAAGTATCTAGATATAAGTCACTGGGTTGTAAATAGCCAGCAACTTGTCAGCCTATTTCCAAAAAAAAAATTGTCAACCTTTTGCCTATAGCACTGATTTATAAACATGCTTAGAACAACTTGTAAACACAGGTGAGTGTTTTGCAGTCTCTGAGAGAATTGGAAACTGCAGACTGCTGCATTGGAACTGTACCCTTTTTTAAGGACAAATCATTGTGCTTCTTTTAAGATGAACCAGCACTGTGCGCTTTAGGAGTACGGAGTAGAGGGTAAACCATGCACTGTGCTTTCTTTTTTTTTTTGAGCACACCATGCACTGTGCTTGAGCGGATACTAACTCCTTTCCCTCTCGTCGAGCCCACCATTCACTTTTAAGCCCACGTGAAGGCGCGTGCCGTGATGTTGAGACCAAAGGACGACAGGAATGGACTCGGATGGGCCTTAGTCGAGGCCAACCATGACCCAAGTTGCAACCGGGACAGTTGCCTTTCACACGTCCGGGCGGCAGCTCTTGTTCATCTCAGTTTCGAGGGCCCATCCTGCCTACGAAGACAGCGACAGCCATCGCTCTTGCGCTTTTCCTCTCGTGGCACTGATTGGCCCGCTGCAGTGGGATCACACTCTGATGAGATTTGCAAGCTGCCTTGATCATGTCCTCATCTTGCATCAGAAAAAGCTAATTCATACTGCCAACATGTCAGCGAATCCCGATTTAGTAATTGATATGATTGTCTCGATGAGAGTGGTATCAATTTTCATGCGCGGATTGGCTGCTCCAAAGTACCCTAGACTACACCTTTCTCAGGGGAACAGAAACATGGGGATCCACTGCCTAATTTGCCATTGGGGACAGCACTACCATGTCTCCCAAGTCAACTACTAGGTGATAAGTCAACTGGGGAGGGACGTTATGACGCCTCCACTAGTTTTGGGGAGGGAGAGGGAGGACATAAGACAATGAAAAATAAGTTGAAATTTAGAAATCAGGGGTGGTTTCGTGTCGATTCAAGAGAAATAGGTGGATGATTTGATTTTGTGACCATAATTTTTTGGTAATACCAGATCTAATGCCTCAATTTCAGCTCAATTAAGCCATACATCACACATATTCTTCAGTCATGCCAATTTTATAAATCATAAATAAGGACGAGGCTAATGCGCAACAAGTCACCACGCGGAAGGGAAGCGCGTGACCAGCCACCGCCGCCGCCATGCTAATCTGCTTCTGCCGCCGCCTCCGCCATGCTAATCTGCTTCTACCCCCGCCACCGGCATCGCCCACCGGAGATCCCCCACTGCCCCGGCCAAAGGCGCCCGCCCCGCCCAGCCCTTCGTCCATCGCCACCGCCGCCCCAATCTCTCTTTCTAGGTCCGCCACCGGTGAATCTCCCCAGCAATCCCGCCCCTAACCCCGCACCGCCGCCGGAGAAGAAGGGGTCGTGTGCGCAACCCCACGTGCAGTAAACTTAACCCATAAATAAGGGGGCATGGTAAATCACACCTGATTCCTTGTATTCGATCAAGTGATTCCACAGACATCTTTCGAGCTTTCATATACGCACGACCTGGCCGTCAAATCTCCAACATAATCCTCCTTTTGTGTAGGCTCAAACCCTAATAGACTAGAGCGAGAGGTAGCGGACGGGGAAATGAGATGGATCTAGAGTTAGATGGCTAAGGAGATGAGAAGAAATTGAGTTGGATCTTGTGATGGTCTACGACGGTGTGGTAAGAAGGGTGTTGTGGGCGGTCATATTTATAAATAAGCTGTAGGGGGAGGTGGAAGGGGGGGAGGGGGGGCGGCGGAGGCCAAAGGATGCGCTGAGAAGCGAGGCTATTTAGGGTTAAAGCATTCTAATCCAACGGTGTGGATTGATTGATAAATAGAGATTTAAGAGAGGTGAAGTGGTGGGGCAGGACGGGTGTTGCAGAAGTGAGGAGAGGTTGTTTTGCGTTAATTTGATGGCGCGTGTTGGCGGTCATGGTGGTTGGTGGCAGAGGTGAGACTATTTAGTGTTAAAGTATAGGGGTGGCGATGGTAGACGGATACAGTTGGAAGCGATAGAAAGCTATTTATGGTTAATACATTCTAATTAATCCAGTAGTGTAGGTTGATTATTCTATTTTTTTTTACTTTATTATAGTTGCATGTTGTTCATGCCCCCGATCGAGTAAAGTTCAACTTAACCGCTACATATTCCACCTCCCAATGTCACCCAACGCGCATGGTATTAGCCACTAGCCACCACTGCGTTTTCGACAGCTTGGGAAATCCATTCCCCTGTCCAGTTCGCAACCAAAAACCACTGGCCAGCCGATGCCCTGGATGAGCCAATGAGCAATCAACACATGCCAATGGTACTTTGTTACCAGTACCATGAGCTGAGTCTCAACTCAGTTGTCCCAGCAGCCGTTCCCTCTCACACACAAAGGGGAAAAAAGAGCACTCGATCCTGCACAGCCCACCAGCAACCAGCGCCATCATCATCATATCCGCTTGGCCCTGCAGGAGTCAATCACTGCGAACCCCGTCCGTGCGGCCTCGAATCGAGAGCGAACGACGGCGACGGCGAGCCACTGCGGCGCTGGATAAGTGCGGCGGCGCCGCGCCGGGTGCCGGGTGCCGCGACGAGCGCAACGTACCGGCGACGGCGACGACTGCACTGATCCGGTTTGCCACTGAATATATGCCGATCGTCACAGATCGATGGGTGTAGCTTTTCT
>OAMR01000006.1:3077103-3125787 GCA_900205405.1 Echinochloa crus-galli
TTTCTTAGGTGCTTATTCATTGTGCTTTAGAAGTTTGTTCTATAGATTTTTGGCTCTGCCACTAAAAACAACTTATAGCATGAGACGGAGGTTCATCCGACATATGTACTTGTCTCTTGTTGCGCCCATATATTCCGAAACAAGAACACGTACTTAACATACAAGATTGCATAACTAACAAATATAACACTAACTAATATTTGTGTCTTTGGGTTGAAAGTGAGAGAGTGAGCCAATGAGTTCACGTTGGAGAGGTCGAAGAGAAGAGATAGGAATCTTTCCCCCACTAGATTGTTTGTTTGAGATCCCAACCGAAGCTGAGTTGAGAGTCTTTTTTTTTTAATTTCTATATACACTAATTGTATTTTGTGTGCGCTCCTGGACCCTGTAAGCTCATGGAGGCATGGTTGGTGCCTTGAGGGAAGCCACACACTAATGGGATTGTGTGCTGTCCTCAGCTCGTTCGGTTTCCTTACAGGGCAATGGCTTTCTTTTCCTTCATTCACGTCGGTCCACTTTATTTCAACCCCCAACACGTCATTTCTCCTTTAGCATGTCCTTTTCTTTTCCAGAGTTCTTCTCCCAATCATCGAGTTTGCATAGATACCACACTAATGAGTATAGTATCAAGTAGTTATGAGAAGCCAAACTACTTCAACGCATACTATACAAACATTGATTTTAGAGATAATAGTTTTTTTCTCGATTTTAGCAGTAATGCAAGAGTTGCTCGAGAGGCTTATATATTCACCACCACAGTGGCAAAGCTAGAGCAGATTGGATAGGGGTGCGCCTGCCTTGTGGGTTTATAGATTTGATCTGTGTGCATGGTAAAAATGTGTTCCTGATCAATGATTTTGCATTTGGTATACATAGCTTTGCCGCTGGGACCACATATACATGGTAACTATTATGAAGCAAGCGTAACTCAGGTGGTGTTTAGATGTTAGAATTGGGAGGTTGAATTTGGGAGTAAGATGTCACTTCGTAATCGTTGCGCTACTGTAGCATTTCGTTTGTATGTGCATTTCTTAGGTGCTTATTCATTGTGCTTTAGAAGTTTGTTCTATAGATTTTTGGCTCTGCCACTAAAAACAACTTATAGCATGAGACGGAGGTTCATCCGACATATGTACTTGTCTCTTGTTGCGCCCATATATTCCGAAACAAGAACACGTACTTAACATACAAGATTGCATAACTAACAAATATAACACTAACTAATATTTGTGTCTTTGGGTTGAAAGTGAGAGAGTGAGCCAATGAGTTCACGTTGGAGAGGTCGAAGAGAAGAGATAGGAATCTTTCCCCCACTAGATTGTTTGTTTGAGATCCCAACCGAAGCTGAGTTGAGAGTCTTTTTTTTTTAATTTCTATATACACTAATTGTATTTTGTGTGCGCTCCTGGACCCTGTAAGCTCATGGAGGCATGGTTGGTGCCTTGAGGGAAGCCACACACTAATGGGATTGTGTGCTGTCCTCAGCTCGTTCGGTTTCCTTACAGGGCAATGGCTTTCTTTTCCTTCATTCACGTCGGTCCACTTTATTTCAACCCCCAACACGTCATTTCTCCTTTAGCATGTCCTTTTCTTTTCCAGAGTTCTTCTCCCAATCATCGAGTTTGCATAGATACCACACTAATGAGTATAGTATCAAGTAGTTATGAGAAGCCAAACTACTTCAACGCATACTATACAAACATTGATTTTAGAGATAATAGTTTTTTTCTCGATTTTAGCAGTAATGCAAGAGTTGCTCGAGAGGCTTATATATTCACCACCACAGTGGCAAAGCTAGAGCAGATTGGATAGGGGTGCGCCTGCCTTGTGGGTTTATAGATTTGATCTGTGTGCATGGTAAAAATGTGTTCCTGATCAATGATTTTGCATTTGGTATACATAGCTTTGCCGCTGGGACCACATATACATGGTAACTATTATGAAGCAAGCGTAACTCAGGTGGTGTTTAGATGTTAGAATTGGGAGGTTGAATTTGGGAGTAAGATGTCACTTCGTAATCGTTGCGCTACTGTAGCATTTCGTTTGTATGTGCAGGCCTTAGGACGTTTCTCGATGCCGCCGAGGCTAACAGGACGCCGTCCGGTTTCATGTTTTCACCATGCAGAACATTTTGAGCCTAATTAATCAATTTTTGGATAATTTTTCACAAATACAAACGAAATGCTACAGTAGCGCAACGATTACGAAGTGACATCTTACTCCCAAATTCAACCTCCCAATTCTAACATCTAAACACCACCTGAGTTACGCTTGCTTCATAATAGTTACCATGTATATGTGGTCCCAGCGGCAAAGCTATGTATACCAAATGCAAAATCATTGATCAGGAACACATTTTTACCATGCACACAGATCAAATCTATAAACCCACAAGGCAGGCGCACCCCTATCCAATCTGCTCTAGCTTTGCCACTGTGGTGGTGAATATATAAGCCTCTCGAGCAACTCTTGCATTACTGCTAAAATCGAGAAAAAAAACTATTATCTCTAAAATCAATGTTTGTATAGTATGCGTTGAAGTAGTTTGGCTTCTCATAACTACTTGATACTATACTCATTAGTGTGTGGTATCTATGCAAACTCGATGATTGGGAGAAGAACTCTGGAAAAGAAAAGGACATGCTAAAGGAGAAATGACGTGTTGGGGGTTGAAATAAAGTGGACCGACGTGAATGAAGGAAAAGAAAGCCATTGCCCTGTAAGGAAACCGAACGAGCTGAGGACAGCACACACAATCCCATTAGTGTGTGGCTTCCCTCAAGGCACCAACCATGCCTCCATGAGCTTACAGGGTCCAGGAGCGCACACAAAATACAATTAGTGTATATAGAAATTAAAAAAAAAAGACTCTCAACTCAGCTTCGGTTGGGATCTCAAACAAACAATCTAGTGGGGGAAAGATTCCTATCTCTTCTCTTCGACCTCTCCAACGTGAACTCATTGGCTCACTCTCTCACTTTCAACCCAAAGACACAAATATTAGTTAGTGTTATATTTGTTAGTTATGCAATCTTGTATGTTAAGTACGTGTTCTTGTTTCGGAATATATGGGCGCAACAAGAGACAAGTACATATGTCGGATGAACCTCCGTCTCATGCTATAAGTTGTTTTTAGTGGCAGAGCCAAAAATCTATAGAACAAACTTCTAAAGCACAATGAATAAGCACCTAAGAAATTTGAGGTGCGGTGAAAGAAAAGCCTATGCACATCACGATCAACCAACCATTCTTATCTGACCTACCTCCTGTCACTCATGAGTGTGTACAATCGTCCAACTATGTACTCTGTTTGCTAGATGCTATAGCAACAGTCTTTGGGGCCAGAGGGAGGCTGGCAGGCCATTGCCCCGTCATGGTCTAATGCTTTCTATGAAGCCCTCTGGATTAAGAGGTTAATCCTTTCATGTTCTAGTGGTCGGTCCACGAGTTGGCTTACATTAAAAATCAATGAATCTCATGTTTTGTCCTGATGAGGCCGGAAAACCATGAGACTGTAAAATCCATTTGCTATCGTAGAACATAACTTCTTCTTTTACGAAAGACACCAGTACTTAGGCAGATGTTTACACATACACTTATTTTTATAAATGCATACTGCATGCAAACTCTATTTCTATTAACAACTTTGAGAAATTGAACCGGCAGATATGATGAAGTTGAAACGTAGTTCAATATGGTTTAGCTTTAAAGTTAACGAGCAATATAAAACAGTAGTATGGTTTGGCAACCAGTGTGCAGTGATTTGCCTTTGGCAATTGAGAATCTGAGGTGGGAGCTACATACTGTAAGATACGTTAAAGCAGGCATGTCAGTCCAGGCCGGTCATATATGTCCTCGTAACAGTAGCTGCATGCACACAGTGCTTCTGTGCGCACCGTTTATTCGCTGACGTGTCCGTGTCGGGGCTCACAAGTCACGACAACGACGTGCTGCGCGCTCCACATCTTTGCACGCGCACGCCACACGCGTGTAGTGGTAGTACTACGTGCTAAACACCATCGCACTTCGCCCCCAACCACAACGCCGCATGCATGAATCATGAATGCGCACGCGGCACGCCCCGTCTTGCACATGCATGTTGACGAGTCAAAAGTACTAGCGTCACAACGACCACTTGGATTGGATCAGTCTCAATACACAGTTTTACTATATAATTGTTTCAGAGGAGTTCACATCCCATAAAATTCTACTTTTCCTACTTCAACAAATTTAATGACATGAAACTTACATGAAACCTCCACTGAGACCGACCTTAAGAAATAGTTTTGCATTCCTGTCTATGAATCCGAACGAGTATACTCCCGCTATTTTTAGAATATAGGCGGTGCAAGGTTAAACTTATTATACCACATGAATTAATTGAGCGTTTTTCCTTTTCTTATTTAACATAAAATATATTGTGGTGTCCGATTTGTTCTTAAAAACTTCTCTCTTTTTCTTATTTGGTATCATCTTTGACTTTAATGTTCTATTTGGAAAAGTGTTAAGTGCCGCGTGAAAACACAAATTTCCTAGATCTCCACGTAGAAAGCAATGTATTGCCATATCATGATTCATATAAAGTACTTTTCATTCCATATTACTATTCATATCAGTTGTAAAACATAGTGTCAAGAATGTCCTATCCATCCTTATTATAGTTTTCACATGGCAAATTCTGATTCCTGTTGACAGGGGGCCAAATTTACCCTTTTTTACATGGCAAATCATAATTCATATTGATGGGGCAAATTCATTCTTTTCACATGGCAATTAATGGCCTTTGGATGGAAAAAACTACCATCAGCGTCACAATAGGGCATGAAAGTAAGGATAAAATGGAGAAATAGTTTTTAGGACCAAATTGAATACCGCTTAATATTCCAGTGTAAAATAAGAAATTCTCTCGATGTCTTATATCCTTTTCAAGAATATTCTAAGATTTATATCAAATCTCCAAGAAACAAGTGGATTTCTAGCTCTAACTACATTCGCTAACTAAATGAAAGCTAGGTTGTGAGAGTGATGTGCAATGGTGAAAGTAAATAAAATAAAATAAATACACGACAGATAAGAACATCTCCCTAGCTAGGGCTAAAGTTCACTTACGTGTGCAACTACTATAAGTATTGATATTGTTGTTGTCCAATCACTGGTCTAGAATAATAAACGGCATTTCTAACACACGTTAAACGATGGATCCGTGAGAATATATCCCAACCACCATGTTGCATCTAGCCCAAATAAACATGGTACACGTCAGGTAAACAACATGAACATAAACACACGAAAGTGGGCACTTATCGATATAAGCCATAATAATATCAAAGGTTCAAAAATATTTAAACTTCAATTTTTTTTAGGAGAATTTAAACTTCAATTAAATTTGGATCAGCCCCGTCCTATCCAATTTATGGGTTCAGCCCTGGTCAAAGTCATCATACGTGCATAGGGGTGGTAACGGATCATGGCCCGTTTGTTCCTTCACAATCTATCTTGGCCCTAACAAAATTTAGCTCAAAAACTAGTATTATTTTGATCCGGTCCTAATCCGGCCTGATCCTTAAAATTTCTAGTACAAAAGTGATGGCCCTTTACCACCCCTATACGTGCATCGCATTTTATTGAACAATAGTATTGTTAATTTCTAAAATAAATTCATGAAAATACGAGTACCCTTACTAGGCACATGATATGAATTCGGGTGGACATATTCCACCTTAAAGAACCTACCTAACCGACACACGGTCTGCATGCATGAGTAACATATGAAATTAAGGTAAGACACATCGTGCATGCGTGGTGAGAAATCAGTCATAATGAATCGTTGTCCCACCGAGAATCTAGAGGTATATTGATAGTAATTATGTGTCGAGAGAATGGAGTTCACTTCGTGGAATAACTGGTTCTTGCATGGTTCACCCACTAGCTATAGTTGAATAACACAATATGCTCTCCACATCATGGCATCGTTGGATTTTAGCATGTTAATGTTGGCAACAGCGGCAAAATCCAATATCAGACAGGATAGATACCGTGACGTTATTGCAAAGCTCTGAAAGAACAAGGGCCTTTTTCGTATTTAATTGAAAATTTAGTGGTAAAATAAAGATTCTATCTAGACTAAATAAGCCAAATAAAACAAGTTAATCCATTGTTTAGGTGCCTTTTCGGCTGTATATGGGCTGCCCCTGCCTGCCTCCAACGAGACCCAATGGCATGGCCTCCCCTGTGGGCGGTCCCACATTGTGCTGCCTCCCTTGTCTTTGTCGTTTGCTTGCGAACTCCCCTTCTTCCTCCCCCGCCTGCTACAAATACCCCCACCGGCCCGGACAGCACCCCTGCACACTCGCAGCCCGCGCATCTCATGGTGGTGTCCCAGGCACAGCAAGAGCCAGCTCTGCCTCACAGCAGCAGCAGCAGCAGCCTCGCCAAGCGCGCGTCCATGGACGCCAGCCCGGCCCCGCCTCTCCTCCTCCGCGCCCCGACTCCCAGCATTGACCTTATGACCGGTTATATAGAACACATACGCATGGCACCAGGTAAACAAGCTGTGCCAGTACTGACCAGCTCTGGTTTGATCACCCACCATCTATGAAATTTCTTTGAACTGCTTATGGAGTGCGGGTTAATCCCCTGGAAGGAGACCCTCTCCTTCGGGTTCCACGACGGCGCCGCGTCCCCCGTCGTCGTCGACTACTTCGCCGGCACCCTCGGGCGCGGTTTCGAGGCAATGGGGTAAGAAGCCTAAGAATCGAATCGAACGAGCACGTACATACATACGCTGCCAATGGATCTTGGCATTGCCTGCAATCCGATCGAATGGATCGATGCGTGCGGCGGATTACATACGTATGAACAAAGCAACCAATCAATAACCAACCGGGCGTTGCACGTTCCATATATGGCATGGCAGGAGGGTGTACCAGCGTTACTGCGAGGAGATGAAGGCGCTGTCGCTGACGATCATGGAGCTGCTGGAGGTGAGCCTGGGCGTGGAGCGGGGCTACTACCGGGACTTCTTCGAGGACAGCCGCTCCATCATGCGGTGCAACTACTACCCGCCGTGCCCGGAGCCGGAGCGGACGCGGGGCACGGGCCCGCACTGCGACCCCACGGCGCTGACCATCCTGCTGCAGGACGACGTCGGCGGGCTGGAGGTGCTCGTCGACGGCGACTGGCGCCCCGTCCGCCCCGTCCCCGGCGCCATGGTCATCAACATCGGCGACACCTTCATGGTAATCCCCTCTTGGGCTGCTCTGTTCCCCAAGTCAGTCGTAATCCTAATGGACCTAATTGGACACCGGCACGCACGCACACGTAGGCACGTCGGGTAGCCACCAGACCACCGTACTGTGCCGTGATGCAACCCCCGGACATGCGTTCGAGTCGGTTCCATCTCGGCGGGCTACACGCGGCCCGTAGCCCTAGGGGTGCTCTGCTCCCTCCCTATCCGCGGCTGCGGCCCGGCGGCGGGGGAGGAGCACGGAGCACACCCTCCCCGGCCCAGTCAGTCCCCTGTTGGTTTGTGCCGTTGGAGCGTTGCGGGAGAGGGAGCTGAGGGAGGGGGTTTTGATTTGCTTCTAGGCTAGGCTTGCGGCTTGCCCACGGCGGCGCGCGGGATCGGATACGATAGATAGATGGCGCGGGCGGCCGGTTTCGCTGGCGATCCGGCACGCGGCGCCCACCGCGGGGCTCCAGCTCGGCCCCGCCTTGGCCCTGTGGGTGGGTGGCAGGCGTCGCTCGCTGCATCGTCTCATGCGCCCTCGGCCCCGCTTGGCGCGCACCGCAACAGGGATGTTTTTCCCTCCTGTGCTCTTGTCAATCTGCCATAATAGACTTTTCTTTTTCTCTTGTACTATGTATGTATATATGCAAAAATAAAAAAAACATTTGTGGCTGCAGAACGTATACGAGAACGGTACAGATCTTCTATTTTCATCGTATGAGCAACAAACCCGAGGTCTCCATCGACCGATTTTTACATGTATATATCTGTCCAGTTGGAATCTGATTGTGTTCTTGTGTGTCTCTGTCTGTCCACCCATGGATGGATGCATCATCGCAGGCGCTGTCCAACGGGCGTTACAAGAGCTGCCTGCACCGCGCG
This sequence comes from Echinochloa crus-galli, assembly GCA_900205405.1. Classification (NCBI taxonomy): domain Eukaryota; kingdom Viridiplantae; phylum Streptophyta; class Magnoliopsida; order Poales; family Poaceae; genus Echinochloa; species Echinochloa crus-galli. The sequence goes on from OAMR01000006.1 coordinate 3,085,214, forward strand.
GTGGTGAACCGGCGGCAGGAGCGGCGGTCGCTGGCCTTCTTCCTGTGCCCGCGCGAGGACCGGGTGGTGCGCCCGCCGCCCAGCGCCGCCGCCCCGACGAGGCGCTACCCGGACTTCACCTGGGCCGACTTCATGCGCTTCACGCAGCGCCACTACCGCGCCGACACCCGCACGCTCGACGCATTCACCCGCTGGCTCTCCCACGGCCCGGCCCAGGAGGCGGCGGCCGCTCCCTAGCTAGCGAGCCAAGAAAGCCGCCGTCTTGAGGGGCCCGCGCCCCCACGTGCGCGCCCCGGTGGGTCGGGGCCGTGGGCAGGTGGCGGCAACGGCCCGCGGGCCCGGCGCCGCCTTCCCATTTTTGGACGCTGCCGAGATGCTACTGTAGTAGTGTACATACACCACAAACATACATATATATTTATATATTTATAAATATATATATAAGCAAGCGGCCTGCTGGCATTTCCTGCATGTTCTGTCGACAATGGCTTGTTGATGATTCCATGGATAGATAGATCAATGTTTGTACGCACATAGATGGGCTCATGAAATTTCGGAATCTGGACGGACGCACGCAGCTCACGTGCGTCATCCGTGTCTCGTAGCGGGGTAGCGGCAGCCTGCGCAGGCCCAAATGTTTTCGTGGCCCCTGCCTGCCTCGCACGAGAAAAGAAAAATCAGGGCCACGCATACGGCATCCGAAAGTTCTAGACGCTCCAACACCGAAATTTTCCTCGCCGGCGAAAAGTTCCAGGGTGTCTTGTTTCCCCGTTGCCACTGGCCACATCGTCCCCAACACCCCATCGTCTTCACCCATCGAGCCATGACGGCATGACGCCTACTGTAACTGTTGCGTCCGCCACGTTCGATCGTCAGGATTACCAAAATTCTGTGGTCCCTGGTTTCTTTGCTCCTTGCCTTTGGATACAGATGAAGCAGAAATGGAGAAATGGAGGTTGCAGGTGAAACCAGAGGCCTGAATTGCCCGGTTCCTTACTTCAAGCAGGAACAAGTAGGTTACTACTAGTAGATTCATCGGAGACGGAAGATGCTGAGTGAATGACCAAGAATAGACTTGCAGTCGTCGCTATTCAAGGGAGAAGAAACCATGTGTACCTGCATGGCTGCATTTCGGGCCTGATTGGTTTGATACCAATTTTTTAGCATGCCTGAATTTTGAGAGGCCAAAAGTTAGGCTAAAATCTTACCAACGTTTTGGTAAGGTACTTGTGAGAAGTTGGCAGTTTTTGGAAGCAAATCAAATGGCTTCCAAATTTTGGCATGCCTATGTTTTGGTATGCCAATATTTTGGCACGAAACCAAGCGGGCCTTTCGTTGAGAGCTAGCCGAGACAAAAACGGAAACAAAAAAATCTGACTGCATGCGATCTCTGCCTTCAACCTCTTCCAACCGTGCCGCATCCTCGTCATTTTTGTATCTTTCCCGTTGCCCTGTAGCGTTCTCAAGCAGTTGATAACGTGCAATCTTTGCACCACCGGATCCAGTGTACTGGACGCAGTGAGTAGTCACACAGACAGCAGTGTCACTTTTACTGTTGGGTGTCGAGCAACAACTTGCAGAACAGTTCAAACATCGCCGAAATTCCGGATTGTTCGACTGCTATATCCGACAAAGTGAAAAGGTACAAATTGGACTAAATGTACCTGTGATTTCCAGCACTATCTTACAGCAATTCTGTGAAACAAACAATTGAGGAAAAAGAACAGACGTATTATTCTACAGTTACGCCAAAGATTGTTCTTTCAGCATCAACAAGAATCATATGCATATCTAGAGCCAAAATTCGTCTAGTGTACCCTACCCAGTGGCAGTTTTCATCAACACATACATTCACGTCCTTGATTCGAGCTCCTTGGGCCGCCACATCGACTTCTCGACGCAGAGCAGCCCCTCGTTACCCTTGGTGTAGGTCATGCGGACTTCCCACTTCAGGGACTTCGCCATGCTCTCCAGTTCGTTTATTGTGTCCGCCGTGTCCCTCACAATCAGTTTGCCTTGTGGCCTCAACACACGGTCAACCTCGGCAAAAACCGCCAACAATTTGCATCTGTAAACAAGCAACACAAATTTAGTTCCGGAACAATATGCAAAAAACACATTTTAGTTGTGCGAGAAACATGCAAACATGCTACTGCTACATATCAAACAAACATGCTACTGATACATATCAAACAAACACATGAAATGATTTTATTTTTATTTTTTGCTGAACTGACCACATAGTCCGTTTCAACTTCAGACTTCCAATAGTATATATCTTTGGATGGATTCAGTAATGTCAGAAATAATCCTTTGGGTTTCTACTGATAAACCTTAGCTTTTTTTCTTTTTTTTAGGAAAGAAAAACCTTAGCTATTGACAAAACCATGACGAAACTGCAATCATTCAGAATAGAAGGATGAAATACCAACCTCTTTTTCAGCTTAGAGAACAGATGGTCTGCGTGCAGAAGGTCATATGTTCTTGGGTAAGTGCTGAAAGACTCGCACCAGTCATGGTACATACCAAACAAACCACGCTCATAAATGATGGGCAGGGTGTCTGGCGAATCAATTGGCACGATATTCATGACCCAGACCTTTTGGTCCTTCAATGCTGCAGCAAAACTGCCATGCGACAATGTAAAATGTCAGTTAAGAAACAAAGATAATGAGGTGCTACTGTGTTGGTAAAACAGTCTTCGATAAAAAATAAGATTAGTGCCTTCAGATCCAAAATAAGAAAAATAAATAGTTTTACATTTTCCTAGTTTAAATAAAAAAAATGCTTATCAACTTATGGATTGGTAGTTATAAAGCGTTATTGGAATTGCCAAACAAGAAGGAAAAAAAAAGGTTTGTCAAACAAACTGAAGGAGAACCACTTACCCTCCATACACCGCTCTCATGTCCATGACATTTCTCACTTTGGACCAGTCAATTCCCATGCCATTCAAGTATGACTTACTTACAACCCGCTTCCAGTGAGCATTGTCTGACTCGAAGTCTTCATTTGCAGGTTTTCCATAGACTCCAACCTGGGAACCATCAATCCAGAAAGGGGTCTTATCAAGCCTTTGTGGCCATGACTCTGGCCATTTTGCTCCTCGAACTGTCGGACCACCAGGTAATTTGTGAATGCATGCTTCCAAAGGTACGTTCCTGAAAATCGAAAGGTTGCGTAAGCAAAGCAGATAAATACTTCATTGTACTGAAAACATATCCTTCTCAAGGAACTGAAATACCATGCAGCATCTGCAGCATCAGATTCCTTGCATAATGGTGGGTTATTTTCTGGTCTTTTCTCGTAGCAATTGTTGTCCATTGGTTTCTGATATATGGCCATACCAACTTGGTTTAATTTATCCTTAGTCTTGATGACCATCTTCCAGCACATGGACTTTGTCAGAGTGGACATGGCTGTAAAGAGTAAGTGATCGCATGTTATACATCAAATTTAATTTTCCACAGTTGGAACATATCATGTATTTTGAATATATGCAAGACTGCCCCATAAATGAAAGACTTGGTCCCTGATAATAATTTAAATTATTCGGTATTTTCACTCATCAACAGCTGAATTTGTGCCGCCAATAGTTGCTACAGGAAAAGAAGAAGTAAAGAGTAGCTAAACTTCCACAAAATCAATAGTGTGATATTTTCATTATGTGTTTCAGTGTTTGAACCTAAATTTTGTATGGACATCTCACTACAGATGGGATGGTGTATGATTGTATGATGCTTTGTTTTGACATAACAAATCAAGTTACCAGATACTCTACTTACGGATATACACTGCTCTTACAAAATGATAGTATGCTCTTTTCATAGCTATAGGCATTAATATAAAATTGCATTCAGTTAGGTGAACTAAGGAAGCAGTTACTGTAATACCATTCCAAATCTCGACATCCTCTGGGAGTTTTTGGTAAACAGGAGTGGCGGACCAGACAAAGTAACCACCAGGGCGCAAAAGACGGTTCAATTCCAGTAAAAGCATGCCACCTGAAAGTAGCAAGAGGCAGCAACTTGATTGATTTCTATAGCAAATTGATAAAACTAAAATAAAAGAAGGCGTGTCACCAACAAGACAAACCTTCAATGTGCCAAGGGACCCTGCAGCGAGCGCAATGAATGACATCAAAGACCCTGCTGGGGTATGGAAGTCTCTTGGTGCCCATTACAGCTGATATTGCTGGAATTCCCCTTTCTAGCGCAAATTGTACTTGAGCTTCATGCTCATCTTTTGGAGCAAAAGACATGGTAAGCACATCTCTGTCAAACATGTAGCCTCCAAAGCTGGCAACTCCACAACCAACATCTAGAATGACGCGGCTTCGTTTGCCCCATGCAATATCAGGCAGTGCCTGCAACCAGCACTTTAATCAGCATAGAAAGAAAGCGAGTGTGATAAATCAACTTAAAATGCAATATGAAAATCTCATTATCACGGTTCAGTATTCTGCTTTCTTGATAATTAATGTAAGGAGGAATTACTAAAAAAGACAAGTTTTCACTGTCAGAAGAGGGGCTGAAAGCACAGGTATGAATGCAAAAGCCTGATGTTGTTTAGTCTAACACAAAAACTTTTGAGGATCAGTGTAAATTTCCATAAGGATGTCATTTAGGCCCTTGTCTACGAGTTATGTTCGTGAAATGTATGAAAACAAATCGATAGCTGATGCTCAAAAGTGGAAGGTAAGTTCAAGTCTAAGGGATGACATCTAAATGGGATGCCGGGTCACGATAATATACCTGCTGAATAGTATCGATGTAGTGGAGGGCACCATTCTTGAACTGAGTCCCACCCCCAGGAAAAAGGAGATAGTCACCAGAGACTTTAACCCAGTTTTGGTGACCCTTGTACTCTGCAAGCTTGGTGTGTGGAACATTGCTGTACCACACCTGCAAAATTAGTAGAATTTGTAATAAGCAAACAGGTATCATGGTCAGGCTGTCAGCTACAGATAACTTAGTGGTGTAAAATAGAGAATAGACAGAATTACCTTGTCCCTGCTCGTAGGCCATTCAATTGGGCGCTTATATCCTTCTGGGAGTGGAACAAGGCACGTAGGGGGCTCCTCAGGGCAATGCCTCTCACGATGTTCATAATGTTTGGTAGTTCTAAGCTTCTTGATAGCCTTCTCATTGTCAAGGCAAGGAATGTAATCTGTCGAGGCACTGCTATTACACAGTTTCCAGTGATAGCTGTCCTCATCACCTGAAGATTTAGATGATGCTTGAACTTCCTTCTCATTCTTTGACTCTGCAGCCTGTGTGGGGAATGAGCCATTCTGGGTATTTGACTCCTTCAGAAGCTCTGATTGAGCCCCATCAGGAAATACCTCATTGGAATTTGAGCTCTGTTCCTTCTCTCCGTTTTCTTCCACCTTCTCTTCTATTTGAGGTTGCTCCTCCTGGGTGGCATCCCCTTCAGACTTCTCTTCTTGATCGGCCTTCCTCTCACCGCTCTCATTTGTGATCTCATCATCTTTCTTTTCCTCGCGCTTATCCCCATCATCATCATTCTTCGCATCATCTGACCGCCCTTCTGATTTTCCATTCGCATCATCAAACATACCCTTGGTCTCCTCTCTCTCTTTTGCTAGTTCCGGCTCCTTTTCTTCAGGCTTCTCCTCCGGCTTGTCCACCGTGTTCTCACTGAACTTCTCTTCCTCAGGAGCTTCCTTGTTATTCAGCTCCTCTGGCACTGTGGTGTCGTTGTTGTCGGTATCCTCAAATTTCTCAGAACCTTCACCGGCATTGCCAGATGCTGCCCCCTCAGATGCACCGAAGTTGACAGGCGCAGGCTGTTGCTTCACCACCGGCTTCTTATTCGACGAAACCTCCAGCGGGAAGACAGTGGATGACGTCATCATCCACGCGCCGACCAGGCAGAGCGCCACAAAGACGACGACCGTGGTGGTCGTGCAGAAGGACGAGGACGACGATGACGGCCGGCGGCCGTCCATCTTTCCACCTCGGCCAAATGCCATCAGTCCCTCACGCACATGTACAGATCACCAAGTTTCACGCCGTTTGTGTGCACCAACTACCGGGTCGACCAAGAACCCCAAAAATCGCAGCTTTCTCTGCTCCCCTAGGCCGCGCGGCACCTGAAGCAAACGACACCTTGTCAAGAACTGAAATCGCTAGGGGTTTAAAGCAATCGATGGATCTAAAGAAGGAAACGCTGGATCTAGTGAAGCAACAGCGCAAGAAGGACCCGTTCTGGGTGCTATTGCCTTCTTGTTTCCTACTATACATCAACTCTTTCCGAGAATAAAGGCCATGGAAAAGCAAAGAAGTCATCTTCTATGGCCAAACATGGGAAGAAATTTACTAAAACGCGTGCATTAAAACCCCTCGCCCATCCGTTCAATTCCTTGCAGGGATAGCTACCGGATCTGCGGCGGATTGAGCTGGTTCCAAGCTGGGCGGAAACTCGCACTAATCAATGGCGGATTCCATAAAAAAAAGTACAGCAATGAATCCACCAGCTTGGTAGATAGCTCATCGGTGGCACGAAGGAACCAGCTCGCTGGATCCACGCCGGCGAGCGGGTGCAAGAGAAAGAGGAACGGCGCAGCAATGCGGAGGCGGTGGGGTCGGTACCTCGCCGGAATTGGAGCGGTCGAGGGCGGGCCTCCGCGCGGATCTCGAAGAGGAGCGAGCGGAGCCCGAGTAGCGCGTCCTTGGGTTCTCTGCCTCCCCGCTGGCCTCGCCGCGTTATAAAGGCAGAAGGCGAGCGAGCGCACACAGCTAGCGCGAGCGGAGAAGGGCACCCAGAAGTGGGGGTGGCAGCGGCAGTGGAGTGGATCAGTGGAGCGCCACCGGTACTAGTGTGTGAGCGGAGCGGAGACGAGGAGATGGGGACGCGTTTAGACGACCGCGGATTAATTAAATTACTCGGAAAATCTTGACCAAAATGCCCGATCCGTGTTTTGGAGTATTTGCCGATTTGCCCTTCAACGATCGCATTATTTCATTCCAGAGCACCACAAAGTTGCATTTTCTTTTTCCTTCACGCTGTTCGGTCGAGATCTTAGTCGAGGTTGACAAGAAGGGGATTGGGAGTAGGAGGCGACTACACGGAGAGCCCTCTCCGTGTAGCCTTATTTGGAGAGCCCCCTGATTATGGTAACCCACGTGCGGAGATTCCATTTAGGGAAACACCACCACGCGCGCCCACGGCCCGCCCCCGGCCCCACCACCCGACGTCACGAACCACGCACGGGATCCTTTTTGGCGCGGGATCCTTTTTCACACAGTACGTGGATCCTTTTTACACAGATTATTGTAAAAATTAACGGGAATAATTCCCACATCGAGGGGGCTAAATACTACATTAATCCTTTCCACTTATAATAGTAGATGCATGTTTGGTTTGCATATATATTTACATCTTTAGCAAGTAAAATCAAGTGCTGCATACATACAGAGCACTTATCCATCCCTTTCTCCAGGAAAAAGTTACATCTCTTGGGCTTTAGATGAAGAAATATACCTGATGGAAAATAGAAAAGAGTCACAATTAGAGAACCATTTCATACAATTGCAAAATTAGTAACTTAGTGACTTGAAAAGTATAATAGAATATAACCTGCAAAAAAGTGAACAGTAGCTATATAGTTCAAAACGTAACAACTTTTTTGTCAGCAACATGACAGGAACTATTTCATCTCGATGACAGGTTCATAGTTGGGTTAAACTTGATAACAACAACCATAACTTAGCAACTTACATCTGTACAACAATACAACATATGAGGCCTACCAAACATAGACTTTGCTTGAATTTTTTGGAAGACCAGCAAGTAGCTGTATAGCACTAAAAGTTATGATTTAGAGGCACTTATCAAGGTGCTTGGAGAAACTAAACTTGTTCTTCATTTTAGTCTATTGGGCTCTCCAGTTAGGGCAAAGAAACGTTAGGTTTCAAACATATAAACACAGTGACCTTTTGTTAACCATGTCATGGAGTATCTTTTAACATTCACTTTCAGTATGTAGAGAGAAGTTACCTCCTCTTTTTGTGCATGTTTGGGGCAAGTTACTTTCTTTAGCATTTAAACTATTTAAAAATTACTTTATAAAACCACATGTGTATTTCCAAGTTACCTCCTTTGCTATGTAAATCAGGGTCAAGTTATTCTCATATATGATGTAAACTGTGTAAAAGTTACTTTCTAAAATCACATGTTTATTTTCATGTTACTTAGTATGGAATGTGAAATCGGGGCAAGTTACATTCTATATAGTGTAGATTAATCCTATGTTACTTCCTATATTTTTAAAATAATTTATAAGTTACCTTTTATGTTATCATTAAGTATCAAAAGTAGGGAAAGTGGGCACAATAAGGGTCATCAACTCAAGTGCATGGTTAGTTCCGCAAAAGAGAATGCAAGACTTGGTTTATACGATCTCTCTATTCAATGCCCATCCATACATTCATTCCAATCAATCATATGATTAGTTTTTGTTTGGAGACTTTCAGTCCTTGAGCTCAAGATGAAAAACATCTACAATTCGGTATTTATGTGATAGTAGGGTGTTCACAATGCAGAACTATAATTTGGAAGTTAGGCACAAGAGAAAGAGTGATGGTATCAAAATTTAAAATAGTATAAATCTATGGTAAGAACAAACCTGTAGCTTTCTCTTTGCTGTTTAATTTTCCTTAAATGCAGAAGTCTCTTCAGCCTTCACTTCCTTTCTTCATCCTAGTGGAAATGGGATTTAACTTGCCCATCACAACTCCCAGCATTGTCATCGGCGGACTTCACATTGTCATGCAGTATGTTCTCCATCTATAGCTTAAATGGAAAAACCAAACCTATCATAAACTCGACCTAGATAATTAGGTATGAAAAAAATACAGCATAGTTACATATCATGTAGTGGGGGAAAATAAAAAAGTTACTTCATGTATCACAAGTAGTAACCATAAATTACTTTTATGTCATAATTAAATATTGATGGTTAGTTACTTTCTGTATGTGGAAATAGTCACAGGTTTCTTTATATCATGTTTCATGTGAGGGGCAAAAATATTACTATCAATATAAAGGTAGTTAATTGATTAAAGTACTTTCTATAAGTTTCCAAATAGGAGCAACTTACTCTCGACATACTCTTGACATACAAAAACAAAACTAGAGAAGGTACTTATGGTTTAGCCCCAATGACCATATACTCTCGACATTGTACTCAACGGTTAGACCTAACACCACCACCCCCAGATATGGTTGATAGCTCAAGTGGTGAAAGGGAAAAAAATCAGTAAAATAACATAGATGGGAGGTGTGTACGGAATATACCTATAATTAATGTCTTTACATCTGACTGAAGAGAGACCCTGCAGCACCCAATATGCACTATCTTTTATAGATACACCTGCAAAAAAGATCACAGAAAAGTAAAAATATGCAAGAATGACCAGCTAACAGTCCAATATGACTGCACCATCCAATTATCATAAAACAAATTAGCACGACATATATGTTCAACAAAGAGGGTCACAAAATCAATGAATGAATCAGTGTTCCATAATCAGCGCATAATTTATAAGCATTCGCCCAAAAAATTGTAACAGTGTTCCATGAATGATCAGTTACTTTCTAAAGACACATAAATGGTAACAAGTCACTTTCTAATTGACATTAGAAAAATGATGAGCTATGTCTTCTGCAAGCTATGATTAGCACATAATTTATAAGCATTCACCTAAAAAATTTTGACAAAGAACAGACAAGATATCGGACACCATGTAATGATCTACCGAGAGTAACAAAACTGAGTGAAAGTGCATCTAGGCACTTAAGTGTTTTGGTGATTTTGGATAACAACATGATTTGTATTTAACTTGTTTATTTAAGTATATGAGCAGGGTCTTATTCTTATGGATAATCATGTAACATACTTGTTGAAGAATGAGAGCTCATTGTTGGTACAAATGACATAAAAGCAAACAAGTGATGGTAATCCCATGCAACAAAGTGTTACAATGACAAGTGCTTGGAAATGATAAATGAGACATGGTTTTATGCATATTGGTGAGATAGCCTTGAGAGTGTAGTGTTTGGGGTTAGTGTGCTGTCAGGACCCAAACCGGTCTGACCGGTTTAGGAAACCGGTCTAACCGGTTTGGCCTCTGACAGCCCTAACGGCTAGTTTCCTTTGGGAAACCGGTCTGACCGGTTTCCAACGGCTATATGACCGGTTTGGGAAACCGGTCTGACCGGTTTGGGAAACCGGTCTGACCGGTTTGGGAAACCGGTCTGACCGGTTTGGGAAACCGGTCTGACCGGTTTGGGAAACCGGTCTGACCGGTTTGGGAAACCGGTCTGACCGGTTTGGGAAACCGGTCTGACCGGTTTGGGAAACCGGTCTGACCGGTTTGGGAAACCGGTCTGACCGGTTTGGGAAACCGGTCTGACCGGTTTGGGAAACCGGTCTGACCGGTTTGGGAAACCGGTCTGACCGGTTTGGGAAACCGGTCTGACCGGTTTGGGAAACCGGTCTGACCGGTTTGGGAAACCGGTCTGACCGGTTTGGGAAACCGGTCTGACCGGTTTGGGAAACCGGTCTGACCGGTTTGGGAAACCGGTCTGACCGGTTTGGGAAACCGGTCTGACCGGTTTGGGAAACCGGTCTGACCGGTTTGGGAAACCGGTCTGACCGGTTTGGGAAACCGGTCTGACCGGTTTGGGAAACCGGTCTGACCGGTTTGGGAAACCGGTCTGACCGGTTTGGGAAACCGGTCTGACCGGTTTGGGAAACCGGTCTGACCGGTTTGGGAAACCGGTCTGACCGGTTTGGGAAACCGGTCTGACCGGTTTGGGAAACCGGTCTGACCGGTTTGGGAAACCGGTCTGACCGGTTTGGGAAACCGGTCTGACCGGTTTGGGAAACCGGTCTGACCGGTTTGGGAAACCGGTCTGACCGGTTTGGGAAACCGGTCTGACCGGTTTGGGAAACCGGTCTGACCGGTTTGGGAAACCGGTCTGACCGGTTTGGGAAACCGGTCTGACCGGTTTGGGAAACCGGTCTGACCGGTTTGGGAAACCGGTCTGACCGGTTTGGGAAACCGGTCTGACCGGTTTGGGAAACCGGTCTGACCGGTTTGGGAAACCGGTCTGACCGGTTTGGGAAACCGGTCTGACCGGTTTGGGAAACCGGTCTGACCGGTTTGGGAAACCGGTCTGACCGGTTTGGGAAACCGGTCTGACCGGTTTGGGAAACCGGTCTGACCGGTTTGGGAAACCGGTCTGACCGGTTTGGGAAACCGGTCTGACCGGTTTGGGAAACCGGTCTGACCGGTTTGGGAAACCGGTCTGACCGGTTTGGGAAACCGGTCTGACCGGTTTGGGAAACCGGTCTGACCGGTTTGGGAAACCGGTCTGACCGGTTTGGGAAACCGGTCTGACCGGTTTGGGAAACCGGTCTGACCGGTTTGGGAAACCGGTCTGACCGGTTTGGGAAACCGGTCTGACCGGTTTGGGAAACCGGTCTGACCGGTTTGGGAAACCGGTCTGACCGGTTTGGGAAACCGGTCTGACCGGTTTGGGAAACCGGTCTGACCGGTTTGGGAAACCGGTCTGACCGGTTTGGGAAACCGGTCTGACCGGTTTGGGAAACCGGTCTGACCGGTTTGGGAAACCGGTCTGACCGGTTTGGGAAACCGGTCTGACCGGTTTGGGAAACCGGTCTGACCGGTTTGGGAAACCGGTCTGACCGGTTTGGGAAACCGGTCTGACCGGTTTGGGAAACCGGTCTGACCGGTTTGGGAAACCGGTCTGACCGGTTTGGGAAACCGGTCTGACCGGTTTGGGAAACCGGTCTGACCGGTTTGGGAAACCGGTCTGACCGGTTTGGGAAACCGGTCTGACCGGTTTGGGAAACCGGTCTGACCGGTTTGGGAAACCGGTCTGACCGGTTTGGGAAACCGGTCTGACCGGTTTGGGAAACCGGTCTGACCGGTTTGGGAAACCGGTCTGACCGGTTTGGGAAACCGGTCTGACCGGTTTGGGAAACCGGTCTGACCGGTTTGGGAAACCGGTCTGACCGGTTTGGGAAACCGGTCTGACCGGTTTGGGAAACCGGTCTGACCGGTTTGGGAAACCGGTCTGACCGGTTTGGGAAACCGGTCTGACCGGTTTGGGAAACCGGTCTGACCGGTTTGGGAAACCGGTCTGACCGGTTTGGGAAACCGGTCTGACCGGTTTGGGAAACCGGTCTGACCGGTTTGGGAAACCGGTCTGACCGGTTTGGGAAACCGGTCTGACCGGTTTGGGAAACCGGTCTGACCGGTTTGGGAAACCGGTCTGACCGGTTTGGGAAACCGGTCTGACCGGTTTGGGAAACCGGTCTGACCGGTTTGGGAAACCGGTCTGACCGGTTTGGGAAACCGGTCTGACCGGTTTGGGAAACCGGTCTGACCGGTTTGGGAAACCGGTCTGACCGGTTTGGGAAACCGGTCTGACCGGTTTGGGAAACCGGTCTGACCGGTTTGGGAAACCGGTCTGACCGGTTTGGGAAACCGGTCTGACCGGTTTGGGAAACCGGTCTGACCGGTTTGGGAAACCGGTCTGACCGGTTTGGGAAACCGGTCTGACCGGTTTGGGAAACCGGTCTGACCGGTTTGGGAAACCGGTCTGACCGGTTTGGGAAACCGGTCTGACCGGTTTGGGAAACCGGTCTGACCGGTTTGGGAAACCGGTCTGACCGGTTTGGGAAACCGGTCTGACCGGTTTGGGAAACCGGTCTGACCGGTTTGGGAAACCGGTCTGACCGGTTTGGGAAACCGGTCTGACCGGTTTGGGAAACCGGTCTGACCGGTTTGGGAAACCGGTCTGACCGGTTTGGGAAACCGGTCTGACCGGTTTGGGAAACCGGTCTGACCGGTTTGGGAAACCGGTCTGACCGGTTTGGGAAACCGGTCTGACCGGTTTGGGAAACCGGTCTGACCGGTTTGGGAAACCGGTCTGACCGGTTTGGGAAACCGGTCTGACCGGTTTGGGAAACCGGTCTGACCGGTTTGGGAAACCGGTCTGACCGGTTTGGGAAACCGGTCTGACCGGTTTGGGAAACCGGTCTGACCGGTTTGGGAAACCGGTCTGACCGGTTTGGGAAACCGGTCTGACCGGTTTGGGAAACCGGTCTGACCGGTTTGGGAAACCGGTCTGACCGGTTTGGGAAACCGGTCTGACCGGTTTGGGAAACCGGTCTGACCGGTTTGGGAAACCGGTCTGACCGGTTTGGGAAACCGGTCTGACCGGTTTGGGAAACCGGTCTGACCGGTTTGGGAAACCGGTCTGACCGGTTTGGGAAACCGGTCTGACCGGTTTGGGAAACCGGTCTGACCGGTTTGGGAAACCGGTCTGACCGGTTTGGGAAACCGGTCTGACCGGTTTGGGAAACCGGTCTGACCGGTTTGGGAAACCGGTCTGACCGGTTTGGGAAACCGGTCTGACCGGTTTGGGAAACCGGTCTGACCGGTTTGGGAAACCGGTCTGACCGGTTTGGGAAACCGGTCTGACCGGTTTGGGAAACCGGTCTGACCGGTTTGGGAAACCGGTCTGACCGGTTTGGGAAACCGGTCTGACCGGTTTGGGAAACCGGTCTGACCGGTTTGGGAAACCGGTCTGACCTATACTTGTCATTGATGAGAATGCCCCTCTTGTTCTTGAGATTTGCCGACCCACTGGCCCAGCTAGCAGGAGAGTCACTGATTATCTTGCCGGTGGGATGACAGATATTGTGAGGAAGTTGAGGAGAACTAGTCCCCTTGATGTGGATAAGACTGCTACTGATTACAGATTTTGGACTCTCTTTCAGCAGGATTTCTATGCTACAGCCATAATGAAGAAGACCAAGATCACATCGGATGCACAATATATTGATTGGGATTATATGATCAAGCAAGACAATCCGGTGTTCAATGAGATTATCAGAGTCTGTTCTGAAAAGCGAGTGAAGCATCTCATGGGATTTAGTCATAGTTGGAACAAGGAGGTCATTGCTCAAATCTATGCCACGGTATTCTTTGGTTACCATGAGGAGGGTGGTAGGCAGGAGAGAGCGATACATTGAATGACAGAGGGACAACGCTATCATGTCACCTTTTCTGACTTTGCCTCTATTCTTAGAGTTGGACATGAGAGCGCTGACACCGTGAGGATACATGACAGGGGTGTCATGGAACCATCAGAGTTGAGATTCATGTATCCTAGAGATAAAAATGGCAGTTGGGGTCCCATGGTGATTTGAAGATTCAACCAAGGAAAAGGCGTTCCCTCATTGGCATTGTGATGCCTCAAGGCTGCTGATTGGATTCCCCACAAGTTTTGGATTCAAATCCTCTTTCTACCTCGAGTTCTTGGCTCTCAAGGTATTCAAATCTTCCCATCGCCCGATCTACTCATTGGATGAATATCTTGCGAAACTCTTTGGTAGAACATCTTCTGGCATGTCTAGGAACCTATCCCTAAGAGATGAATCATTTTGGTTGGCTACATTTTGCGCAACAAGGATTTGCACCCTCACTGCGCAAACCGGTCTGACCGGTTTGGCAAACCGGTCTGACCGGTTTGGCTCTGAGCTGATCCAAAATTTGTTGGATATGCTCTAAGGATTGAATCTTCTGATCAATCACTTCCTGGGTACTTATGCAATGTATTTCATCTCTTGTGATCCCAGGAAAGACAGTAGAAGATGCCACGGGGTTCTCATGCCGATCGGATCAAAAGGGGGCGTCACGACCCTTCCATTGGCAGCAGCTCGCAAGCAGCCGGGGGAAGAAATTTGAGGCCTAGGAGGCCTAAGAGAGCAGCTGAGCAGGAGATTGAGGAAGTGGATGAAGTGGCAAACACCACTAGTGATGAGGAGGATGTTGAGGATGAGAACTATAGGGTTGAGATTTGGATGGCTACATTTTGCGGACCGACGATTTGTGCTTTCACTGCACAAACCGGTCTGACCGGTTTGGGCAGTGAAGGCCCAAGTCCCTGTTTTGC
Source organism: Echinochloa crus-galli (assembly GCA_900205405.1). Classification (NCBI taxonomy): domain Eukaryota; kingdom Viridiplantae; phylum Streptophyta; class Magnoliopsida; order Poales; family Poaceae; genus Echinochloa; species Echinochloa crus-galli. The sequence continues at coordinate 3,100,232 of OAMR01000006.1, forward strand.
ACCGTGTTTGCTCACATATGGACTTGGGATATCAATCTTATCAATTTCATATCAATTTCTTGATCATTCTCTGTCTAGATTGGTCGCCAACTCGTTTTGGCTCAGCGCAGGCAAAACCGGTCTGACCGGTTTGGCAAACCGGTCTGACCGGTTTGGCTCTGAGCTGACCCAAAACTTGTTGCATGCTCTCAATTAGATCAAATCTTTATCAATCTTGTTCCTGGGTATTTATTCCACGTGTTCCATCTTTGTTGAACCCAGGAAGGACAGAGAAGATGCCTAGGGGACCTCATGCCGATCGGATCAAAAAGGGGCGTCATGACCCTTCTATTGGCAGCAGCTCGCAAGCGGCCAGCGGAAGAAATTTGAGGCCTAGGAGGCCAAAGAGGGCAGCTGAGCAGGAGATAGAAGAAGTGGATGAAGTGGGCAACACCACTTCAAGTGATGATGTAGAGGATGAGCAGTATAGGGTGGAGCCACACTTGCATTATTATGATGATGAGGAAGAAATGGCAGCGGGAAATGATGAAGAAGAAGAAGGAGAAGATGATGATTCACCTGAGGCAGATGCCCCTCTCCCTCTTGAGATTTGCAGACCCACTGGCCCAGCTAGCAGAAGAGTGACAGATTATCTTGCTAGTGGGATGACAGATGTTGTCAGGCGGTTGAGGAGGACTAGTCCACTGGATGTGGATAGGACAGCCACTGACTATAGGTTTTGGACTCTTTTTCAGCAGGACTTTTATGCCACAGCTATTTTGAAGAAGACCAAGATCACATCTGATGCACAGTATATAGACTGGGAGTACATGAGCAAGCAAGACAACCCAGTGTTCAATGAGATTATTAGAGTATGTTCTGAAAAGAGGGTGAAAAATCTCATGGGCTTCAGGCACAGCTGGAACAAGGAAGTTATTGCTCAGTTCTATGCTACTGTGTTCTTTGGATACCACGAGGAGGGTGGTATGCAGGAGAGGGCTATGCATTGGATGACAGAGGGACAGCGTTATCACATCACTTACTCTGATTTTGCCTCCCTCTTTAGAGTTGCACATGAGGATGATAACACCGTGAAGATACATGACAGCGGCGTTCTAGAAGCATCTGATTTGAAGTTCATGTATCCAAGAAATCAGAATGGCAGCTGGGGGAAAGTGAGTGGTCTATACACATATTATGGAACACTTTACAGGATGCTTCGCAAGACACTCACCCCTAGAGATGGCAACACCTCAGATATTTCGCTCTACATGAGAAACTTGATGTACTATCTGAGGATTGGAGAGGAGACACCTCCATTTAGTGTTGCCGATTTTATTTGGCAGGAGATCAAGACCATCTCTGAGAGTCCTCAGAAGATTTGTGCCTACAGCCCTTACATCATGCTTATCATTGAGAGGGTCACAAACCTGAAGATTCAGAAGGACACCCAGCACAAGCCACTACGTCCTCCTGTTCCTCACAAGTTCCGGATGCCTTCTCCACCACTGGATGAGCCTCCACAGCAGCCAGATCCTCAGCAGCAGCAGCAGCACACACAGCAGTGAGGCGACCAGACTCAGCAGCAGCATAGTCAGCTGCAGCTGGGGCAAACCGGTCTGACCGGTTCCCCAAACCGGTCTGACCGGTTTGGGCCTGGCAGCAGCTCATATCCTGAGCGACGGACTTCTCCCATTCGGAAGTTTATCTCCATGTGCAAAGGTCAGAGGGATGTTGAAGTGAACATTAGGCAGCAGAGGATTGAGAGCAAGAAGACTAGGGATGCGGTGAAGAGATTACATGCCAAGATGAGTCCAGATGATCCACCATCACCTATCTCACCACCTCTTGAGCTACCTGAGATACCCCCGCTTAGAGATATCATGACAGATCACATGAATGCGGGCTACTTTGAGGAGTATGGTGACATATTTGGATATGGACACGTTGGATCGAGCTCACAGCCTCCACCACCCCCTCCACAGTCAGTTGGTGCTCCAGGGACCATGCCATACATGCCTACTTCAGAAGGTGACTTGTTTAGTTCCTCTTTTGGGTTTGCACCTCCAGGTCCATCTTATGCAGCTGCTACACTCCCGTCTTCGTCATATGCATATGGTGGCACCGGATCTTCTATGGCAGGACTTCAGTTTTCGAGTGCTCCATCTCCTACTCCCGGAGACTTTGCTTCACAGGCAGCAGCTTCCATATTTGGACCTACTTCTGCTCCTAGTCATGGTATGCTTTGATCTTCCACATCTCACTCCATGTCTAGTACATCACTCTAGATTATCACTTGCACATTCAATTGAGTGAAGGTTTTCATTGGACTACTTCTTCGTCAGATGATCATAGCCCTACCTTCTAGTGGCGGAGACGTTTGGAGACATGATGGGAGTACGACTACAAGCTTCTCCAGGCCCTTTATGGATGATTGATGACAAAGGGGGAGAGAATGGATTAAAGCCTAGTTTCTAGTCTTGTAGTCGTTTATGAACTTTTGATGATGTAATAAATTGTACTTTATCTATTTGTGGACTTGAGACATTGTAATGTGTGCTACTATGTGTGTTGAACTCATTTATGTATCCTAAGTGACAATTTGATAGTGTATGATGCATGTTGTTGTTTGTTGTGCATTGTTGTCATGTGCTGTCTGGGCAAAACCGGTCTGACCGGTTTGCCAAACCGGTCTGACCGGTTTGGCCTGAGACAGCACATACTGCTTCTTTCTATGTATTGTATTGATATACATGTCATATGCATCACGTGTTGTTATATTTTGTCACACACACTTGTTGCACATATTGGATGCTGAGATATAGGGGGAGCTCTCATTTTTATTGATTATTTGTGCTTTTGGCATTTGAGGTGAAATTTTTGGAAATCTTTTCATAGCACATATTGAGGGGGAGCTCACCATATATCTCAGTCATCTAGGGCTTAAATTTCATATCTATTTGTAAGCTTTAATCATGTTGTCATCAATCACCAAAAAGGGGGAGATTGAAAGTGCATCTAGGCACTTAAGTGTTTTGGTGTTTCACACAGCTTTTCAGCAGGATTATTATCAGTCGGCTGTCACGTTTTGGTGATTTTGGATAACAACATGATTTGTATTTAACTTGTTTGTTTAAGTATATGAGCAGGGTCTTATTCTTATGGATAATCATGTAACATACTTGTTGAAGAATGAGAGCTCATTGTTGGTACAAATGACATAAAAGCAAACAAGTGATGGTATGGGATAACTTAATTGAAGACATGGATTTCAAAGTGGTATTCATGATGATGCAATGTAAAGTGGAGCTCAAAGTGGCTAGATATGGTGAAAGAGTTAAGCTAGATGGGAGTGTCCAGGTACCAAGCAAAGAGAAGGGCAAGTTGGTCTTGTAGCCGAGGGACTTTGCTAGGGTGAAGACTAGCATCATGGTTTAATCTCTATGCACTAATCAAGCCTTACGAGTGAAGCTATGCAATGCGTCTAATTCTTTATTGATCATATATTGGAAGGGCTTAAGAATTGATCCATACACATGGAAATTCTAAGCCTAGCTCAAGATTGGATTTGCTCAAGCAAGAAAAGAATGTTGAAGCCCTCAAAGTGAGAATGATCATGTATGGCATCATAGCTAAACTAAGTTTTATATGAAATTTCTAAAACTATTCTAGATTTTAGGATAGAAAAACAATTGGAAATATTTTTGATAAATTGTTTGTACAATTTTTTAGTAAAGTATTTTTGACCCCAGAACTCTCAACCAGTCCAATAATTTAGGAAAAAGTCTAAATCAACCCCCCCACCTATGGGGTGTGGGATACATCAACCCCCAACCTATGAAACCGTAAATTACCCCTTAAACTTTTCAAAACCGAACAAATTACCTCCTAAAGCGATTTTGGATAGCGGTTTTGCTACAGTAAACCTATAGGTGTACATGCGGCCCATGGGCCGGCGGCACGGCCCGCGGCACGGCCTGCACGCACGGCCCATGGGCGGCACGGCACGGTCGCCAGCGGGCCCGTGCCGGCATGGCACGATGGCCCGTGCATGCCATGGGCCGCCGGCCTGGCCCATGGCACGGCCTCGGCCCGCACGGCCGACACGGCCGGCACGGCCGCGGCACGGGCGCTCCAAGCCCCAGCCGGCCAGCCCCCGGCTCCCCGCCCCCAACGGCACTTTTTGGCCCAGCCGGCCAGGCCAGCCCAGCCCAGAAACCGGTCTGACCGCTTTTTGTACTGTGCTGAGTTCCTGATCCCAAACCGGTCTGACCGGTTTGGGAAACCGGTCTGACCGCTTTTTGTACTGTGCTGAGTTCCTGATCCCAAACCGGTCTGACCGGTTTGGGAAACCGGTCTGACCGCTTTTTGTACTGTGCTGAGTTCCTGATCCCAAACCGGTCTGACCGGTTTGGGAAACCGGTCTGACCGGTTTTGGTACTGAACAGTGTGAAAAGTTTTGTAAATTGCAGATTCACCTATTCACCCCCCTCTAGGTGACATCAAGGTCCTTTCACTGAGCAACACATGTGCAACCACAATGTCAATCTAAACAAAAAGAAGGCTGACAAGCTACCACGCTAATAGGATTGCACTATGCACTTAAAGCATAAACACCCACAACCTAGAAAGGTAGAAAAAACCCAATGGAGACACTAAAAAAGAAAAAAAACAAGCAATACAAAATCATACAGTCACATAGTGCAACACTCATATAGAAAATTCCATATATAGGGACCAGTCACATAAGTTACTTCCTAATTTACTTTTCTGTATAGTTGAAGTCACCGACAAATTACTTTATATATCATAAAAACTCTAAGAAGTTACTTCCTAAACACACATAAATAGTGACAAGTTCCTTTCTAATTGACATTAGAAAAGAGGACAGGTTGTGTCATCTACAAGCACACCTATAACTTCTCTGTGTGTATGTGTGTGTGCGCGCGCACGCGCGTGGTGTGTGTGCGTGCGCGTGTGGTGTTGACACCTATAACTTAGAATATGAGTTGTGTACAAAACTTTCATATGTCCTGACATGCATACAAGTCATTTTTATATATAATGTGTAGCCATAAAACTTTTATTTTGTAACTATATGCAAAGGCCCCATGAGTAAGAAGGAGGAGCAGCGTATGGTGCCAATCAACATCTAGCTGTGTAAATATAATAAATGCAGTTCCATTCTCCACAATGCATATTACAAACAGGCAAAATGGGTATAAAATTCACCTTTGTTTGGTGCTTGATGGCTTCTCAAAACCAGCAAAGTGTAAGTGTTACAGCAGATCGAACTATAACCATTGTTGTCTCAAAACAAGCAATTACTTAAAGGAGTTAGATAAACCTATTGGACACTCTTACTAGCAAATTACATACTAGCCACACGCACTCATTTTCAACAAAATAACCACATGCATTTCTACCAAGGCCACTGCCATTTGCTTCACAGATATACTTTTGTAAATAAATATCAATGCTTTGACTTACACCTGTGCAAAACTGAATTGCATGAATACTTGACAGTCAATTTATGAAACAAGGCACAATCTGAATCATAGGGAAGGAGAGGTCTAATGAAGCCTAAACAAAGATCCAGCAATAATATTCTTGGATTTATCATATTCTATTTTACGCAGATCTAAAACTCCTAGAGAGGAAATAAGAACATAGATGCACAAATACACACCTCCAGGCAAATGCTCACGTCCTATAAGATCCAAATTGCTGCACCCACATGTTGCCTGCTCAAAACTAGATAGTTAGGATAAAATTATGACCTGAAATGGTGACAGATTGTAGAGAATCCAACACAAATTGATTAGAAAATCCCCAAACCGAACCCTAGCATACCTCAGTCGAACAAATCAGACTAAATCCCTAAATCAAACACCATCAGATCGAATCAAATGGGATCCCTCACGAACAACACACACAGAGAACAGAAATAACAGGACTCGAATGGGATCCCCAGCGGGGCGGCGGTACAAGCGGGCCTCAAGAAAGAGCAGCTCCGTGTCGCAGGTCCCGGCGGTGGTGGCGGCAGCGCGGGCACAGGGTGGGGACGAGCAGGGGCACGCGGAGCCATGGGACTGCGACGCAACATCGCTGCAAGAGCACTCGAGGTGGCCACATTGGAAGAGGCGCCGCGCCATGATGCTCATGCCCTTGGGGACCCGCGGCGCGGAGGCTGGCGACGGAGGCGCGCGGGAGGAGGAGGAGGAGGGAGGTTGTGGAGGTGGATCTGCCGGATCGAGGAGATCAGGAAGGCAGAAATGGATGGGGGAAAATGAGACGGGAAATGAAAAGTTCATCGGTGTGAGAGCATGACAAAGATATATAGACCTTTGTTGAGCCTCTGACTGAAAAGGGACGGGGATCAGGGGGACTCTCGCGATAGCTCTACACGGAGAGCCTTCCCCGTGTAGATTTTAGGTTGGGAGTATTAAGCCAAACAGTTCTTTTTTTTTTGACACGAAGCCAAACAGTTCTGTTCCAAGAAGTGGGGTGCAAATGCAAATATTTTGGCCAAGGAATGCAAGCGGCGGAGCGGGGGTGTGTGTGGGGCCGACCGTGTGGGAGTAGTAAGTGCGAGCGCGCCGCTTCGCCCACCACCACCCCGCGCGCCTCGTCCACTGCACCGCCCTCCGACAGCCCGGGCCACCGGCGCTGCTGGTCCTCCGCGGCGCCGTGAACCGGGCGCGTGCATCCCGGGCGTCGACGGCTTGCCCCCCGCGGCGTGTGTCGGTGGCGGCCGTCGGCATCGCGCGCGCCTGGTCGATCGGGTCGCTCTGGACTGGAGCGTCACGACACGACACGATGCTGATGGGGAGCGAGTGGGCCCGGTTGGGGATAAACCCACCCGGCAGCTGGCTAGTGGCTGGCTAATGCCGCCTGCCCAACCAATCCCCTTCGCCCTTGTGCTCCATTGCTACTGCTACTGACACGCCCCGCGGGTTGGGTTGAGCCGCGCCGAACTGCATGCTCCGATCGCTGCTAATTAATCTGAGTGGACTCATCACGAGTCACGACTCGTTCGTCCGTTATTTGGAGTTTGGTTGGTATTTGGAGGCAGCTGATCGAGGCCGTTGGTCCGTTGACTGTTCCTCACTAGAGGCTTATGCTGACCACTGCTGGTCTTCTACTACTACGTAAACGTCAGAGTTTGACTCTCCGTTTCAAAGCAGAAGCAGTGCAAGGCTGCCTGCCGCCGGTCCTTTTTTATATTGAAAAATCGTCGTACATAATATTGCACGCTTCTGTGTATGTTAAACAAAAAGTCCGTCGCGCGACAGTTTTCATGCGCACCGTGTCGTCGGCAAGAACTAGTGATTGCCAATCGTGCCTGCAAGTATCAGCAGAACCAGCGTTAACTTATTTCTGTTTTTGTCGGCGCCAGGTCGGTCGAGCTCCGTAGTTGTGTGCCACTTGAAAACGATAGGTTCTCACGAGAGCCGCCACTAGCTCGGTCGATTCGGCAAGCAGAGTATAGAGCTACTGGATCTGAAGCAGAGTATAGAGCTTGATCTAGATGCGGCACGGCCAGACGTGCTGCTCCCTGCTCCGATCCAGATCAAGCTCAGCCTCAGCCGCCGCAGCAGTCGCAGTGCTCGCGCGCGGCTGCACGGTACAGAAACCGAAAGCCGGAGCACTTTGCCGACGCGCACACACGAGCGAGGGGCCACAATTAAGCTGCCTAATCATGACTGTCGGCTCATCATTTTGGCCGAGGATTTCCTTCCTGAGTTTGCTCATGCTCCGTGATCAGCCTTTGCCTTGACGAGCATTTTTTTTACCAGATAGACTCGTATACCGGGAGTGGAGCAATCAGCTACTACACCCGGACAGGCAATTTTAGATGCAGAAGATAAGAGAGAAAGGTGCGAGGTTTCCGTTGCTTGAAACGCACCGCACCTCACCTCTGACCTGACCGTGAGTGAGGTTGGGCAATCCACAACCGAGGCATGATGGTTTTGGGTGGGTGAATTTGGGAGTATGATGTCACATCGTAATCATAGCATTTCGTTTGTATGTGCGAAAAATTATCCAAAAATTTATTAATTAGGCTCAAAATGTTTGTCTCGTAGAGTATAACAAAACTGTGTAATTAGTTTTTGATTTTATCTACATTTAGTACTCCATGCATGTTATGACATTTTGATGTGCTGGGAATTTTTTTTTACATAGTAAATTTGGGAGTAGAAATTCTGGATCTAAACAGGGCCCGAGTGTAGTAATCTAGTACGACCACCACACCACAAATCAATCACATCAGTTGGCGGTTGGCTTGCCTCTTCTTTTACAGTTTATATACTTGCTTTTCCTTGGCTTTCCTTGTAGGGCCATGCCATGAGAGTGCCGAGTGCGAGTATATCCGATTCATTTCCAGCCGCTAGAGGAAACCTACCGACCCACCACAGTTCAGTGTGTCCTGCATGATTCCAAAAATCCCTTTCGCCGGCAGCTGCCGCTATTGACGTAGAATCTCCTATGTTTGGAAAAAGTCACCTACGCCATGTCCAACCAAGCACCAATCAAAGAGACGATGCGATCACAGAGCAACGAGGGGCAAGTCAGATTACGAGTGAAAGGCGCTGACTCAATCTCAAAATTTCCTCAACCCGCGTGTTATAATCTTCAGGCCTTCAGTGTAGTGTGACCAGGCCAAACTGGCGAGATTAATTACAGCGGCTTGCGTTGCATACGGATCAGCTCGTTCCCATCACTACATTTGCTTCCAAGCATTTTGGATCACCGCTTCCAGATTCTGCACCGAAGGGGGCCATGGGATCAACGTCCTCCGGCACTTGCTCAACAGGTGAGCGCCAGCAGGATGGCTGCACTCATCAGCGGAGATGCCGGGTTTTAGGGTTTGTCCTCTCCATCACACGTCTCAGCCTCCACCGCCATTTCCAGGTTTGGCGGGGTGGTCTGTGGTCATCGTCATCGCCATCAATCTCCTCCTTCACAACAGCGTTGCTGCGAGCCTGAAGCCGTAGCGATTTGCGCGGACGCCCGGGTATCCTTTTCTGTCAGTCTCTGGCTCTGTGCACCATGGAAAAGTTAGAGGAAGATCGACAAAAGAAAAGACCGCCTAGATTCGGAAACCGCGAGAGGAGGTGTTCGTCGGCGCAGATCGGCGGGGAACAAAGAGTTCGGTTCAGGAGTCACCGTTGAGTCTCTCCAGCCTCTGAATCCCAATCGACGGTGACGATGACGCCCCGAAACAGGGGCAGAGGATTATACCGTACAATGCAGGATAGGCCTGACCTGCCGTGCGGGTCTCCAAAAAGTTGGAGCCCCAGCCGGTACCGAGTCCATTGCGCAACACTGAGATTTGATCATATGGGCCTAAATCCCTCGAGTAGGCCCGAGATGTATGCAAACTGCAAAGGGCCGACACAAACACTAGCTGCTTCGTGGACCGTGCCATGGGCTTAAGTTTAAATCTGCACTTTATTGTCCTCCAGCAAATTACTGAAGTAGTATACTTTCTATATGCAGTGATCATGGTACACGGTAATAAGCTATACATACCAGCTGGTGGACACCAAGTACAGATGAGCACACCATGAACAATAGTAAAGAAAATTTAAATTTACAGAAAATCAGATGTATCAACTAGGCTCGAGTGACTTGCGCGACTGGAAGACTCCGCCAGCCGCAGATCCTATCACTCTTTGCCATGAGCCGCTCTGAAATTCTCCAGCGAAGGGATCATGAGATCGACGACGTCCTTATGCACGCGCTCAAAGTCCTCGAATAGCGACTCCACCAAGTACTTCCCTCCATGGGCGAAGTAGACGAGAGAAAAACCCCTAAACATCCCGTTCTTGTTGATGCGATGCATCGTCGAGTTCCTAATTAGGGTGGAGGCAGGGGCGACGGTGAGCTCCCTCTCCACCTGGAACGCCTTTGTGGTGAGGAAGCCGTCGATGCACAGGGAGACATGCTCCAGGATCTGCTCAAGCAGCGCAGACTCCCGGGGAGATGGCGCCACGAACGCATCCAGTGGCCCAATGTCTTTCAGGACGTGAAGGATTGTGGCAAGAACTCTCAAGTTGTCCGAGTTACTTTCGAGGGAAATCACACTGCTGTGCTTGGTTTTGGTGGCGTTGTCACAGCTCGAAATGGCTGCAATGAATGTCGTACTCATCACTTCATCATCAGACAAAAAGCTAACACAAGGGAGGATGAGGGGAACTATATATTGTGAAGGGACGACCGCGTACCATGCAGCGGGATTTCCATCCTGTCTCCTGCTTTCCTGAACGCACCTGGAATCACCAAACATCAGATAGATACAAATGCACTAACAAGATGTGTCATCAAGTTATACAAAATAGCCTCAGCTTTCTAGAGCTAAGTTTTAACAGACTCACCACAATCCAAAAGCGACAGCCCCCGAAGAGCCTCAGGCCCGAACTCATGCCACAGTCTCTGCCTCCTCAACATATCAGTCAAGTTTGCAAAGGCATCGTGTACGCTAGAAGAGATCCCTTTGATCAATGCAGCAGCATAGCGTGCAAGAACAATGCACTGATCAATATCCTCGATATAGTTCAGAGATTTCTCTGGATGGACCTTCTGTTTAACCTGTTATTTCATCGTAATAGAATAAATGTGGTATTGCGCAAATGTTAAGTACAACCGAAACAACCCGATAGTTTAAATTCAGAAAGCTATGGGTTAAATAAATTAGAGTGGCTCGTTCTGCAGTAAAACTCTGCGCAGATCAGGTCCTAGACCTAGCACCTATGATTCTCATTCTGCATGAGCACTTTATATTCCTGCAGAGAAGGGATCATGAGATCAACGTCCTCCTGCACTTGCTCAAAATCCTCGAACAACGACTCCACCAGGTACTTCCCTCCATGTGCGAAATAAACAATAGAAAACCCCCTAAACATCCCGTTCTTATTGATGCGACGCATAGTCGAGTTCCTAACTAGGGTGGAAGCCGGGGCAACGGTCAGCTCCCTCTCCACCTGGAATGCCTTTGTGGTGAGGAAACCGTCGATGCACAGGGAGACATGCTCCAGGATCTGCTCAAGCAGCGCCAACTCCCGGGGAGATGGAGCCACGAACGCATCCAGTGGGCCGATGTCTTTCAGGACGTGAAGGATTGTGGCAAGAACTCTCAAGTTGTCCGCGTTACTTTCGAGGGAAATCACACTGCTGTGCTTGGTTTTGGTGGCGTTGTCACAGCTCGAAATGGCTGCAATGAATGTCATACTCATCACTTCATCATCAGATAAAAAGCTAATACAAGGGAGGATGAGGGGAACTATTGTGAAGGGATGATCGCGTACCATGCAGCGGGATTTCCATCCTGTCTGCTGCTTTCCTGAACGCGCCTGGAATCACCAAACATCAGATAGATACAATGCACTAACAAGATTTGTCATCAAGTTATACAAAATAGCCTCAGCTTTCTAGAGCTAAGTTTTAACAGACTCACCACAATCCAAAAGCGACAGCCCCCGAAGAGCCTCAGGCCCGAACTCATGCCACAGTCTCTGCCTCCTCAACATATCAGTCAAGTTTGCAAAGGCATCGTGTACGCTAGAAGAGATCCCTTTGATCAATGCAGCAGCATAGCGTGCAAGAACAATGCACTGATCAATATCCTCGATATAGTTCAGAGATTTCTCTCGATGGACCTTCTGTTTATTCATCCACTGATTAATAATGTCTGTGGCGTCCTCACCGAATCTCCTGTGAAGTTTCTCAGGATAAACCACAATTCCCACCTTATCCTTCTCCTGTGAAGTTTCTCAGGATAAACCACAATTCCCACCTTATCCATAAGTCTAAGCATGAATCTCAAGCAAGATAGCCTTAACTCATGCACGTACTCGAACAATCTTCCATCAAAAAGACCATTTGTTTCTTCAACTCCAACTGAGAAAAGCATCACTTCATATGTTTCTGGCAAAATATAAAAAGTTAGAAACATGAATGTCAGGATGATTTAAATATTGTCTGCAACAATGATTGCAGAAAACCGGTTTTTGTAAATTTTAAGTTTCAGTTAAGCGTGGTAAGAAAATATGGATAATATAATAATACCTCTTTCTCGCTTCCGAGTAGTAGTACTGATAGATTTGTATACATCTGAGGAGCCAGCCATCTTGTTAACTGCAAGAATGAAATTTTAGAACAGGTGGGAATTTATCAATGACACAGCTGGTGCAAAGTAATCATTTTCAGTTACCTTTTTTTACATGTGCAGAACTAGATGCTATGTAATCTAGTAATGCATCAAGAGTTTTCTTCTCTCTGATGTCAGAAGATAGGCCAGCCAGGCCTGAACATTTAAGATCATGCAGTACCAAAACCAATTTGTTATAGAAGAACGCTTGAACTTTTTCTGCACTCCAGTTTGGTTCGGGTAGGGATTTAAAATTGGACCTCACATGAATATCCACTTCAGGTGCTGAACCTGCCAAGAAAACAATTCACACAATGAGTCACAGTTGAACCTGACAAAATAATATATGGTATATATGAACTGCTTGAAACAATAGTAAAGAAGGAATTAGTGACATACATATATTTTCTAATAGAAACATTTTTCATGGAATTCCGTATGCTAGAGACGGACCAAAAAGTTGAAAGAGCAATCATAAGTACTTTCTGATATATTTTTTTTTGAGGGAACTTTCTGATATATTGTAAAGAACATAAGAGAAAATTATGGAAAAAATAATTCTAATTGTTGGTGTGGCACGTGGCAACAGAGTTTTTAATTGTGTGTAGTGTGGCAGATTTGTTGGGGCTGTTCTTCTCACAGCCACAAAAAATATAAAAGGGAAGAACGACATGGAAACCAATGTCATACTGAAGCGAGATACAACACACAATCAATCTTCGTCCTCTAAATTTTGTAGAGCAGAGCAGCTTTGTTGGGCCTGCCGAAGCTGAGAAATTGCTTTCATTTTAATAATCGTGGTGGATAGGAATGCTGCAAGCCTGAAGGCTGAAGCTATGGAATTTGGTGTTGCCAATGCTAAAGAACACAGCAGTAGTGCTAAATTCCCGTACTTCCAGAAAGTTGAATTAACACAAAGTTGAATGAAAAATGTTACTTACCATTTTTATGATTCAAATCCCAAATTTGTGGATTGATCTCTGCAAGAGTACTGCTTAACTCTATAAGCTCCTCAACAGCAGATATCGTTTGTGACACCGACATACTATGGTAACTTGCAGGATCCTTCAAATCGGCACACCGGACACCTGTGAAAGAACAATGTGAGAACTAGGGTAAAAAAAAGATAAAAACTCAAGATCTGTCACCTGAGAAGACATTACAGTGCATGCACGCATGCCCTATCTTAATTTGGCCTTTGTAAAGTGTAACTGCATGTTTCTATCGAATGCTGAATGCAATGAACAAACCCCAGGACAAATGTTGCACCACATTACCTTTTGTGTTTCCCTTGGCTTCATTGTATGCAATCATACATCGGATATGTTTCTTAATTTCACGATAGTAAACAAATTCATTATAAGATGGTGGGTCATAAACACGCAAACGTGCCATGCAAAGGAGGAGAGTGAAGATTTTTTTCTAGGTAATGTTCTCGACCCGCAAGAGGCTCCAGAGATTCAGAGCCATCAGACTTCATGTCCACTTCTATAACTTTGTCTCCAGTGCCTATGTTAAAGGTACAAAAAGAAATGTTAGGCAGGATACGTATTCAGATAAATACTGTACGTTTTCACCGAAGCACAATCTCAGTTCAATTTCAGTGAGACAACGGGCAGACTTGCCTGTACCTTCTGTCTGAAAGGCCAGAGCTGCATTAATCAGGCATTCAAATACATCATGAAATAACCTTTCTCCAATTTCAGGTACTGGATCAGCTGGAGATGTCTTCATTCGCTGTGTTATCGGCATGATATACTCATAACGAGTACCAAAGCCATACATGCTCCGACGGCACCTCCGTAACTTCCTACTAGTATGCACAATTTTGCGCTCTGAAAAATATCATGGGTGAATCGCATGGGTAAAGTGTAAGCCACTAGAGCATAAAAAAGATCAAGAACAGACTACATTTGGTCAAATATGATAAAACTATTTGACTTGCTACTTCAGAGGTGCACTTTTTATACTTCAGATGTTCCAATTTACACTCAGTACCATGCACAAACACAAACTTGCCCATGTAATAGCTTATCACATAACACAAATTGATTTTGTTCTGATCAGGGATCACTACGGAACTATGAAAACAGCAAAACTCAGGGTAGTTCGTTTGAAACACACCTTCCAGGGATGTAAAAATGCTATATCAACCATTTGTGAACTGACCGAGCAAATTACTTTCCAGTTTATGTTTAGAAATTAGAATTTGTGAAACAGGAGAAGCAGGGGCATACGAACTATTGCCTGTATGTGATGTAACGAGATGCAGCCACAGCCAGTATCAGGTGCCATAATGCCATATAAGCAGGGGGAAGTGACATGGAAAGATATTGCAAAAAGAACATATCGTCTGACAGCACTGCCAAGACAGCAGGATGGCTGCACTAACCAGCAGAGATGTCGGGCTTGCTCTATCCACCGCCACTCTCAGATTTTAGGCCGCGTTTACATGCCGAATGGGGACGGCCGATTCGGGCCTGCGGCCTGACAGGCCTGTCCCCCGGCTCCTGTAGCGTTTTGTTTGTTTGTGCGAAAAGTTATCCAAAAATTTATCAATTAAGCTCAAAATATTCGTCTCGCAGAGTACAACAAACTGTATAATTAATTTTTAATTTTATCTACATTTAGTACTCCATGCATGTTATGACATTTTGATGTGACGGGGAATCTTCTTTTTGCATAGTGTATTTGGGAGTTGCTTTTGGGAAACTTTTTGGATCTAAACGCGGCCTTAGAGCAACTCCAACAGTTCCCATTTCTCTTTCTCTTTAATTTTGCTATAGGGGAATTCCCTTTCTTATTTTCTTCAGGATATTGGAGAGATGTGCTCCAGCAGATCCCCTTTTCTCTTTTCCCTTTCCCTTTTCCCTTACACGTGGGTCCCATGTGGAAGTGACTCAATCTTTTTCCTTTCCTCCTCTCTTCTTCACACTCAAGATCGGAGCTCCGCCGGCAACTGGGGCAGCGCGACGTGGGCGGGCGGCAGGCAGGCCGGCGGCGGCGGCCGCACGGGCGGACAGCATCCGGCATGCGGGCGGGCGGCGAGACGCAGGCACTCGGGCGGGCGGCGCTGACGTAGGGGTTGGGGCGGCGGCGCTCCCACGGTGGCGCCGGCCGAGATCCTGCCATTCAACCCCGGCCGCCAGAGCCCTCTAAAGAACGACGGCGGCTCCAACTCGGGCGAGGGGCAGGTGGCCAGCACAACGCCGGCGAGCGGCCGGCGGGCGGCGGAACGCACTGGGTAGGGAGTTGGGGGCGGCGGGCGGGATGGGGCGGCGGCCGCACGGACAGCCAGCGCGACGGTCGGCGTAGGGGCAGAGGTGGCCAACGCACGGGCGGCCGGCGTACGGCCGGCGCAACGCGAGCGGCCGGCGTGAGGCGAACGGGCTGGGTGACGTCGGGCGGCGGCGGCGGGTGCCCAGACGGCGGCGCATCGGTGGCCGGGCACGGCGGGTCCGGAGACCATGCGACGGCTTGGTGTGCGGCGGCGCGGTAGGAGGGAGCGCGGGGCGGAGCTTGGCGCGGCGTGCGGTGGAGCAGTGCGGGGCGGGCGGCGGTGCCCAGCCGGGGTGGAGCACAAGCGCGTGACGGGAAACAGGGAAAGGGGAGAGGAATTGCCTCCCCTTTCTCAAGGGGAATGAGATGGAAATAAAGGGATTGAGAAAAAATTACAGGGAAAAGGGAATAGAAACGGAATCTGTTGGAGGTGTGTTTTTTATCTAAATCCTCTTTATCTAGAAATATAGGGAAAGAAGATTGTTATTGGGGAACTGTTGGAGTTGCTCTTAGTGCACAATGGCCTTGGCCACGCAGAACTACACAGACAAACATCGATCGTTTATGCCGGTATATATACATGTCCTTTCAAAAAACAAAACAGGGACCGAAAAACAAAACAGGATCGAGTGATGATTCACCGTCGTCGTCGTCATCCATCTCCTCCTTCACCGCAGCGGTGCTGCGAGCCTGGAGCCGTAGCGATTTGCGCTGGCGTCCAACCATTCTGTTTTCGTCAGCGTCAGCCTGCGCGCCCGCAGAAAAGTTAGACGAAGATCGAACAAGCGCCGCACGCCGGCCTATAAATCCACTGGGGTTGTTCGCCGGCGGAGAAGCGCGGCGGGGTAAGGGAAAAACAAAGAGCATAAGCTCGCCAACCTGAATCCACTCGTCGCGGCCGTCGAGTTCGCCGAGGTCGAGTCGAAGGGGGATTTGATGACTTCGCGGTTCGGAGTCGTCATCGTCAGTCTCGAGTTCTCAGCAAGCGTCTGTTCTGCGGGCTCTCTCCTCTCTCTTTTCTCTCAGGCCCCGACGAGACGCAGTCCAGTCCGGTTCAGAGTTGTAGATGGGCCTTAATGTCCGTTTCTGCAGCCCGCAAGTAGGCCGGAGACATGAGAAACAAGCCCACGCGATGCTACTTTTCTGCTTGGACCGTCGCATGGGCCTGGTGCACCTACGAAAGTCCAAATCGTACTTGCGGGGAACAGATGGCAAGTAGGCACGAGACATGAGAACAGAGGTAGTGTGGCAAAATGAGAACCCGTCATTCCTCCTTACTTTGTTAGAGGCTGATTGTATTCATGATCAGTGATGAATGAAAGCCTTCGAAGCTCCAAAAAAAAATGGCAGGTAGGCCTAGTAGTATAATAATATCCCAATTGATGCGCAAGTACATCATCAAACAGTTTCGCAAAAGACAATGTTTATCATCAAACAAAACACTTAACAGTACAAGATTTGAGCATCCCTGCACATCAAGCATTATTTTATCTCTCTTTGTGTAAACTAATCCTTTGTGCCAATACTGAATAACATAATCCAACCATTTTTTGGGGCAGGGCATATGTTGTCTTTGATGACCTAATCAACACTTGTCTTTTTTCTAATATATAACATTGGTACAAAGCTTTTGCTGTTCTTTTGGAAAAAAAATAGTGATCAGAAGAAGACACAGGAGAAAACATTGTCCAAAGGAAACAAAAAGGCAAAACCAATCGGCGCCGCATCCCCCTCCTGCCTCTGTTTCGGCGCCGAAACTCTAGGGCACGGTGTGGAACAGGTAGTAGAAAGAAGAGAACCACGGCGCCGACGCGAGCAGGCAGTAAATCAACCACGCGCGGTTCAGCTCCGCTCCGATGAAAGGCGAGCTGTGTAGCCGCCGTACGCGACGGCGACAGGTGCACCGGACAATTCCCCGGCTGTGGACAGGACAAAACCCCCTGTCGCTGCCTCGCTGGAAAGCTCGGCAACGGCGACGCCGCCGCCGCTTTGTTGGCATGCGGCTGGCCGGTTATTAGATCGACAGCGGTGTTATCTTTATCTTCTCATCGGGAGCTACACGATCAGCTGTTTTGTCCCGGGCTTAGTGGTGGTAACAGGAGTCAGGACAACTCGCAGTTGGCCCGGTGCCAGGTCAAAAGCTGTGGTACGGTGCAGACCACGATGGCTGCAACCGAGCTACAGTAACCCTGACGGTATCAAGATCTAAGGCCTGAGTCCACTGCTTACTCGGATCATCAGTGAACTGAACAAGAACAAGCGTATGTAGCAGAGAACAGACAAGGAAATCCCCAGCTGAAAACAGTAACCACACTAGTTACTGTCGGGCGGCGTCTATGCGCGCGGTTCACGAATCACAATGAACAAGGTCTTAACAACCAGCAAAACATGTGAGATGTGTGATCGAGGCCGTGTTTAGATCCAGAAAGGCCGCGCCCGATTCGGGTCTGCAGGCGCTGACCGATCTGACACGGGTCAGACATCGGTCCCTGCAGCGTTTCGTTTGTATGTGCGAAAAATTGTCCAAAAATTTATTAATTAGATTCAAAATGTTCGTCTCACAGAGTACAACAAAATTATGTAATTAATTTTTTATTTTATCTATATTTAGTACTCCAGGTATAATATGATATTTTGATGTGACGAAGAATTTTTTTGCATAATAAATTTGGGAGGAACTTTTGGAACCAGGACTGTTTGGGAGCTGATCGGGAGAGATTCGACAGTTCGCCGGACGAGGTGCAGAGGCGATAGCCACGAAGAAGATACCCGTGTGGACGTGGAAGCCCAGGCCGGGCGGCCGGCCGCCCTTGAAATTCTAGGACCACGACGACTGCGGCGGCCTACACGTGCTGCATTGACCGCCAGCCGCCGCTGGCGCGTCGAGCTCATCTGCCTCGCGGTTTTCAATGTGCTAGATTGGCGAAGCTGCTCCTATTTTTTTTTCTACGAACACGTTTCCTGTTCACTAGAAAACGTGGTTCAAAACGTTCCTTCGTGCATAAGCTAGCGCCGCCTTGCTAGCTGTAGTACAACTGTGCAATGTTATTTTTCCCTGGAAATTCTAGCACGACTGGTCTGCTGTTGACATCAAAATGCAGGCAACAACACTGCTTGGTCAGAAGAGATTAAAGAAATACTGTAGTATTGTTGTGCATAACACGACGGCCGATTCCGAATTTCCCCTTTGAAAGAGCCGATGCAACCACATCTATACAATAATGTACTAGTTTATAGAGTTTTCCTTTTTCTTTACGATGAGTATCCTTGCAATTGACGAATGGCTTACACTAGCAGTCTAGCACTACGACCACTGGATCGACCAATCCCATACACAACAAGCCCCTTACAATAATAACTAATTAACCAATGAAGGAACAGAAACCCTGCACCGAAACCATGTCTGTATATGTACAAGTACACACACATGCCACTGCCACGATCGACCCACCAATGCAACGCGCCATCATCCAGCATCTCCCGGCCGGGCTACACGGGTCTCATTGCCGCCTCAAATCACAGTCCCATCTTTGTTTTAGTTTATGAAATCTCCCGTCTAATCCATCATCCATCTTTAAGCTCTCTAGTAGTCAACTATGGCGGCTCGCCTGAGTCAAGCCCACACCGCGCGGTTGCGCCGCCGAGATGGCAACTGACAGCCAACCGCCGCCGCCGAGGATGGGGCTGCATGCTTTGCCGTTTCCTCGGTCCGCGTACGCACGCACGTCTTCTTCTAGAACGGCTTGCCCCAGTACATGAGGATGTCCTGCAGGAGCGGGTCGCCGCCGAGGCCGAGGCCGCCGGCGCCGACGCTGCCGGCGCCGCCGTGGTCGAGCATGGAGCCGGCGGGGTTGACGGGGTCGGACGCGAAGGTGCGCTCCCACTCGCTGATCTTGGGCTGGCTCTGCACCTCCGGGAACGGCTGCTCGGGCGACAGCACCTGCTCCGAGCAGCTCGAGTCGGCGTGCAGCCGCGGCATCGAGTCCGACGGCCGGTCGTAGTACGCCGCCAGGTCGGCGAACGCCGGCGGGAGACCGCCCGGCGCCGCCACGAACGGCTTCTGCTCCGGCGGCGATCCCACCGCCGCGCCGGCGTTGTTGTTGCCCCCCGCGGCGAGCGCCGGCTTCAGGGCGCCGCCGGCCGGCGGCGGCTGCTCCAGCCCGCCCTTCTTGTTGTAGATGCGGCACAGGACCCAGTCATCCAGCTGCACCGATCAAATCAGAGAAAACAATTTGTCAGATATATACATGATGATCACGTAAGCACACTGCAACCAACCAACCAAAGTTAATCAATCTGACAGCGCCATTTCGACATCTAATCCCAGACCCCACGAGCACACTAGCATTATTATCCTATTCACATCGCCGGGTTGTTCTCCGGCGTGATGCTTTCGTGGCCGTCGCCGTCGCCGTCGCAGGGCGCGCCGCTCGAAAATGATTGGCTGGCCATTGGGCATCGAATGCCTTCACACCGACGACAGCGACGCGCCGCTCGGAATCGTTTGGGCAAGTTGCGCCCGGTGCAGCCCCCCTAGCACCATGGCCCATCTCTATCTCTCTCCTAGCGAAAAAGAAAAAATTCAGCGGCCCAAATCCGTGGGCCACGCTTATCCCCGCCCGCATTCATCTCGAAAGCAACACGTTATTTATCATCGAGTTCTTTTTCCTCTTTGTTTGTTTGTTTCGGGAAGATGACACGAATTTAGCAGAGCACCGCCGTCGTTAAGTTCGCCGGCGACGGCGAGGTTAATTATCATGCTTGCTTACCCTGAGGCTGTTCTTCTTGCGGGCGGAGCGGTCGACGTCGGCGAGGCGGTACTCGTGCATGATCCAGTTGGTCTTCTCGCCCTTGGGCGCCTTGCCGGCGTAGAAGACGAGCGCCTTCTTGATGGCGAGCGGCTTTGGCGTGCCCACCGGCTTGTCGGCGCCGGTGGCCTTCCAGTACCCGGACCCGGCGGCGCGGTTGGGCCTCGACCCGTTCGGGTACTTGCGGTCCCTCGGGGAGAAGAAATACCACTCCTTCTCGCCGTACTGCGCCATCTCTGCACACACGAATCACACACAAATCCATCAGCAATTCAGCATCTTCAGTTCATCTCATCCGACAGGAGGAACAGATGATCGCTCGAAACGAAATCAGTAGTCACGTATGCGCACGGATGCTAAGCAAGATATGGACGACGTACTGGGTAGCTGCCATGGATCGAACTTGTAGAGGTCGATCTCGGCGATGATGGGGACGGCGATGGGCAGGCCGGCGCAGCGGCGGCAGAGGTAGTGCATCACCAGCTCCTCATCCGTCGGGTGGAATCTGAACCCCGGCGGCAGTTGCAGGTCCTGACGGCAGCCGCTCATCGTGCTTTTCTCTCTCTCTCGATCGATCGATCGATCAAATATTTCACTCACTGCTACTGTTGCTCTCGATCGGCAGCAGCCTGTGTGTTCTTCTCTTCTTCTCTTCTGCTAATGGTAGGAAGAGGAGGGGAGGGCTTGAAACTTGTTCCGGGTGCGGAGCCGGGCATTTATAGCGTGGGGCGACGGCGACACGTGTGGGCGGGGCGGGCGGCCCGCGCGGTGGCGCACACGTGGAGGCCCGCTCTGACCGGTTGACCCGACACGTGGGCGACGGGAGGCGGCGCCAATTCTGTCACTGCTTACGTCAGGCTTCTTGGACGGACGCGCGCGCGCGTCAGCACGGTGGGGCCCGGGCCCGCGGCGTTCCGTTTCGGGAATGGACCGGGCCGCGCCGTGGGCCAGGCGGCGGGGGCCTTCCTCCGGTGGCGGCGCGACACGTCGGGGCGCGCCCAGCGATGGGGCGGCCGGGAAAGTACGGAGGGGAAGGGGAGTGAGATGGGTTGGATAAGGATGAGACGACGACGACGAGATGATGCGGCGGCAGTGAGTTATGCGCGGTAGGTGTGGAGTTGGGAGTTTAGCACGGGTTGTTTTTAGGGGGAAATGTAGGGTGATAAAGGAGGGCCAGCTAGCAGATTTTTGGAGCATTTAGGATTATGATTTGGTGCATTTCTACTAAATTATTGCTGCTATCATTGAGATATACAGAAATTTAAAAAGGGTAGTACATATCCCTGGCTTGCTTATCATTGAGAGAGATACTCCTTCACCGCAGCGGTGCTGCGAGCCTGGAGCCGTAGCGATTTGCGCTGGCGTCCAACCATTCTGTTTTCGTCAGCGTCAGCCTGCGCGCCCGCAGAAAAGTTAGACGAAGATCGAACAAGCGCCGCACGCCGGCCTATAAATCCACTGGGGTTGTTCGCCGGCGGAGAAGCGCGGCGGGGTAAGGGAAAAACAAAGAGCATAAGCTCGCCAACCTGAATCCACTCGTCGCGGCCGTCGAGTTCGCCGAGGTCGAGTCGAAGGGGGATTTGATGACTTCGCGGTTCGGAGTCGTCATCGTCAGTCTCGAGTTCTCAGCAAGCGTCTGTTCTGCGGGCTCTCTCCTCTCTCTTTTCTCTCAGGCCCCGACGAGACGCAGTCCAGTCCGGTTCAGAGTTGTAGATGGGCCTTAATGTCCGTTTCTGCAGCCCGCAAGTAGGCCGGAGACATGAGAAACAAGCCCACGCGATGCTACTTTTCTGCTTGGACCGTCGCATGGGCCTGGTGCACCTACGAAAGTCCAAATCGTACTTGCGGGGAACAGATGGCAAGTAGGCACGAGACATGAGAACAGAGGTAGTGTGGCAAAATGAGAACCCGTCATTCCTCCTTACTTTGTTAGAGGCTGATTGTATTCATGATCAGTGATGAATGAAAGCCTTCGAAGCTCCAAAAAAAAATGGCAGGTAGGCCTAGTAGTATAATAATATCCCAATTGATGCGCAAGTACATCATCAAAGCGCCGTGGGCCAGGCGGCGGGGGCCTTCCTCCGGTGGCGGCGCGACACGTCGGGGCGCGCCCAGCGATGGGGCGGCCGGGAAAGTACGGAGGGGAAGGGGAGTGAGATGGGTTGGATAAGGATGAGACGACGACGACGAGATGATGCGGCGGCAGTGAGTTATGCGCGGTAGGTGTGGAGTTGGGAGTTTAGCACGGGTTGTTTTTAGGGGGAAATGTAGGGTGATAAAGGAGGGCCAGCTAGCAGATTTTTGGAGCATTTAGGATTATGATTTGGTGCATTTCTACTAAATTATTGCTGCTATCATTGAGATATACAGAAATTTAAAAAGGGTAGTACATATCCCTGGCTTGCTTATCATTGAGAGAGATACATACTCCTGTGTTCACTAATTCATCATGGCATGAGCATAGGTCAAAGTCTATGACGAAATGAGATGTTAAATAAAGTCCTTCAAAAAATGCCACCATGTGGATCTGACAAATTTTCAGTTTGCCATATGGCTCAAGCTCACACCTCGCAAGACCAAATTAACACGCCCCACGCTCTTACCGCATATGCATGTTCAGTTTGCCGTTTGTATTTTTTTTAATAAAAGGCAGGAGCACTGCCATGTCATTTAACAAGGTAGCAAAGTTACATCACGCGCCGAAGCGAAACACCACCACCATCACCCAAACAACACACGCAAACAACACACAACAAAACTCTACACCACCGTTGCCTGGGAAAGGAGTCAAAGAATAACCACCACAAACTGCGCCGTCGTCACCAACGTTGTGCCACGCCAAAAGCCTCGACCCGCTGCAAGTCTGAATGGCAGCTCGAACCCCTCCACCATGGTCTATCAACCTCAAACCGCACATCCATGATCGTCGAAGCTCCTGCTCCAGTGGAGCGTCAGTAGAAACACTCCCGCTGCGGCACCAATGGAGACCACTGATCCTGGCCACTCTGCGGGGGGCCACGCCACACCCACCGCCTCACACTCCTCTGCCAAGGACTCAGATATCTGATAACCACTAAAAGAGCGGAACCATCGCCCACTCAACACCGGAGACTCCGCTGCATCATGCACGCCAGTAAAAGACCTCCAGCATCCATGGATCCTCTGCACCTACCTGCCAGCACGGGCCAAGCTCACCACTACGCACGGGCAATACCACCAGCCAACCACCACCGCCTAGCCAAGTTGGGTCTCCAATGCGGCGCCCCCAAGGAGGGCGCGACGCCAATGGCGCCGCCGTCGCGGGGGCTTTCACCCTTGAGATCCACTTGTGGTAGGAACTTGGTGCCACACAATGATGCCCCAACGGGAAGAACGACACCACAAGAGCGCCGCCACCATCGCCACCGGCATCGCCAGTGAAGACTTTCGTCCGTCGACACCAAACCTGATACAAGCACTTGACCAACTCCACGTCGCCTCCGCAACACCAACCGGAAGGAGCCCAGCACCGCCCGAAGCATCACCTCGACACCACCGGCAAGCGCGAAGAGCACCTCAGCCCCACCACCGAGATGGCGCTGAACCAGAATCTGATGGGAGCCGACCAGGGAGTACCAGCCACCCCACCACCGCACCCATCGCCCACACGTCACGTCATAGCCGCACCGCAGCCAGCACGGCTGCCTCGCCCAGGCGCGGTCAGGGAGCCCGACCGCCCGCCCAAGCAGCCATGGCCGCCGGCCACCCCACGGCAAGCACGGCCGCCGGCCAGCTCGAGCGCACGCACCAGCCACCGCAGCGCATCGCCGTCGGGCGCCCGCGCCAGCCGCAACCCCGCCGCCGCCGTCCCCGGCCGTCGCTGCGGCCGCCAGGCCGCCAACGCCGGTCGCCGCCTCGCCCACGCACGGAGATGCGCGCCCCCAACGCGGGGGCCCGGATCCGGCCGAGGCATCGCCGGATCTGGGCCCAAGACCACCACCGTCGCGTTCTTCCACGCCGACGGCGGACCGCCTCCGCCGGACCAGGCGTCCGCGCCCGTCCAATCCGCCGGGAGAGGGGTTGAGGAGCCCCGCCGCTGCCTCCCCGCGGGCCGCACGGGCGTCCGGCGGTCCACTCCGGCGGCGGCGCGACGGGAAGGGGCAGTGGGGCGGCTAGGGGTTTTTTTTGGGGGGGAGCGCTTGGTCTCCCCGCGCGGGGAGCGACGCGAGCGCGTGAGCCGCAATGAACTCGGAAAGGAACTAGTTAAACCGCATGAGGCTGCGCTCGCAGCTTGCAAGCATCAAACAAACAGCGCGTGATCACCTGTGGCGGGGCCCCGTGTGGACGCTCCTGTGTGGGCAAGGCGTGATCGATGCAAAGTTCCTGATGTGGAACGAGCAAAACGTTGGCTTATATCCTTTTTTCCAGGAACAGATAGAGATCTAACAGTCTGAACTCTGAAGTAACCTGCAAAGTCAAAGGGAATCAACCCATGAGAGCTCTCCAAGGCAAAAGATTTGATCAGCTCCGAAACCGACATTTACAATCGCTCCAAACAGTGTGCTGCCGTACTATCAGATTACTCCAAGCAAGAAGCAAGGACAGCTTATCTAAACCCAGAATGTTATCTGCTCAGAACTGGTACTAGAATAGCTTTTCCTGGAGTTCAGCAGACCAACCAGATAGCTTATTTAAGAAAAAGGTTAGCAGATTTGTCCTCAGATAATAAAACGCGAAGTTGGCATGCACCTTTAGTCCTTTACCTTTGCTACACGGTATTCAGGGTGAAAACAAAAGAACTGGAGATTGTTTGGTACGTTAAGCTGACAGTGACTTTTCAGACAAAAATCATTGCCTATTTTTACTAAGGAAAAAATTGAATATTTGGACCAGAAAGCGACTGTAGCAAAATAAAATCAGGAGTGTATCCCGGCTGAGTGACGCGTAATTATCCTCATCCAATGCTATAAAAGGATGGAGGTTGCACACATGTGGGACGGAACTTTGCTTCAGTTTTAATCAGAAGTTTAGGGGAAGAGTTTGAAGTGTTTGTGGAAATGGAGGTTGGGAAATATGGGCGGATGGTGTGGTAGCACGACCTGTGCGCACACCGGATATCCGTCGGCGATCAAATCATTGACATGGCGCGTGCCGACAAAAATATGGACGATGAGGAGACCGGTCAAACCGCATGAGGCTGCGCTCGCAGCTTGCAAGCATCAAACAGCGCGTGATCACCTGTGGCGGGGCCCCCGTGTGGACGCTCCTGTGGCCAAGGCCTGATCGATGCAAAGTTCCTGATGTGGAACGAGCAACACGTTGGCTTATCCTTTTTTCCAGGAACAGATAGAGATCTA
>OAMR01000006.1:3130274-3172115 GCA_900205405.1 Echinochloa crus-galli
TTTTCTTGGCTTGTTAGTTGATTATTGAAGATTGTCATTCAAGCCAAGCTACCAATGCATCTCATTGTCCCTACAATCTCATCAAGCACACTTTGGTACCCAACTCGTGTTGGGTCCGATGTTGTTAGTCCAAATTTGCTTAGGAACCCAAAATGCTCTTGTGCCACACTTTGGTGAACCAATCACCTTGGAAGCACAAGGGGCATTTGGAGAGTTTCCAAGCTTCACATGTATAGAATGAACAATGTCGGGTTTAGTAGTTTTACCATTAGGACAATCATTACCAAGGTGTCCTTTTTCCCGACATGTGTAGCATGTCTTGTGCTTGATGTTGTTTGTCTTCTTCTCTTGTTGCTCTTTAGCCAATTCTTCATTGAATTTAGCTTGGGAGATATGCATTGAGCTCATAGATCGGGCGATGGGAAGATTTGAATACCTTGAGAACCAAGAACACGAGAGAGAAGATGATTTGAGTGCACAACTTGATGGGGAATCCAATCAACAGCCTTGGGGCACTCCAAATCCGAAGAGAGATCAACTTTTCCTTGGTTGAAACTCCAAATCGCCAAAGAGGGGCCTTCTCTCGGGGTAGAACAGGAGAGAGAGAGGAGAAGAGTTGAATGAGTATGGTAGGAGAGAGAGGGAATCACGGGGAGCCATAAAACGAGTGGCCCACCTCCCTGGGCCAAACCGGTCAGACCGGTTTGGGAAACCGGTCAGACCGGTTTCTCCCAGGGAGTTGGGTTCTGCCAGAAACATCGGATCTTCCGGGAATTTGTCGGATCTTCTGATGAACTTCGGATCTTCTGGGCCAGAACCAACTCGAGACAGAGCTACTCGGAACTTCCTGTCGGATCATCCGTCACAAAGTCGGATCTTGCTTTAAAACTGTTCCAAGACAAGCTCCTTTGAACTTAGAAACCATTATGGTGAAATTTGGCCTTCAAAAATCCAAAAATTTCCACAGAAAGCTTCACTCAGCTGCTTGGGCCCAAACCGGTCAGACCGGTTTGGGGAACCGGTCAGACCGGTTTGCCCCAGGCAGCTAAGCCTAGTCCAAAATGGTGGAAATGAGATCCAAAACTTGTTTACTTGATCTGAGAGTGTTTGTGATAAGAATGTTCTTCAACTTCTCAAGATTGTCCATAGAAATGATAAGATTTCCAATAAATCAAATTTCTTTCGTTTCTTCCGAAAGAAATGGGAGACAAAAGATAGATAAAGGATTTTATGGACTTGAGAGAAATCTCACTATTTGTGACTAGCCATCAATCAAGCAAGTTTAACAATAGTCACAAATAGATTGACAAAGGTCAAAAGACCAAAGACACAAAGATTTTTCAAAAATCACACAACCTAGCATGCTAGTTGTTTTTTTTTAAAACTCTCCTATGTCACACAAGCACATGCACTTATATTAAGCACACAACGACATTAACATATTTAGCTTACATCGATCACCAAGAAAGAATTAACTAAATATATAATGGACGCATGAGAGCTTAATACATTTGCATGTACATGCACACACTAGCATGGCAAGGGCCTAGATGCACAAGGTAAATACTAGTTCAAAGAAAAACATACCTTGGCCTCTAGTAGCATGTGTTGTACAATATTATCAATTTTGCCCATATGAATTCTCTCATGATATAAACCAATTGATCAATATAGAGAGAAAACGTTAATGTGCACAACACATGATTTCATAATCAATGACTCATCTGCCATCTCCTCATCAATATCAACATCCGCCGGCTGATCATGGCGGTACTCAACCCTAAATGTCTCATCCTCAACCTCATCATCGGTGGAATTGTCCTCAACATCCACTTCCTCAATTTCCTGATCTGCTGCTGCTGCCCTCTTTGGCCTCCTAGGCCTCAAATCTCTTGCATGACCCGAGCTACTGCCACCTGCCTCATCAAATTTGCTTTTCTTAATTCTCTCGCCATGTGATCCTTTAGGTATCTTTTCATCTTTGGTAGATAATCTTGTCCATAAGCATCAATGCACTTGAGACCATATACTTATCAATAGAATCATGTCTCACTTTGAAAGTAACCATTGCTATGGAACAAGCCCAAAGAAATCCTAATTCTTCAAATGATTTATCCCAAAATCTTTGACAAGTATCTTATCTATGAGACCAATCAATTTACTTAAGTCTATGTCTCATTTGTCACTATCACACACTTGTCATTTGTATTGCTTGCATGGGATGAATACCACTTGTTTGCTTTCATGTTATTTCCTGCTCATACACTTTAGACAAACAAGTTAAAAGACTAATCATGTTGTCATCCAAAATCACCAAAACATATAAGTGCCTAGATGCACTTTCAATCTCCCCCTTTTTGGTGATTGATGACAACATGATTAAAGCTTACAAAAAGATATGAAATTTAAGCTCTAGATGACTAAGATATATGATGAGCTCCCCCTCAATATGTGCATTGAATAGAATTTCAAAAATTCGGCCTCAAATGCCAAATTCACATATAATCAACAAAATTGAGAGCTCCCCCTATATCTTAGCATACATCATGTGCAACAAGTGTGTGTGACATCATAAATCAATATGTGATGCATATGACATGTATAGCACTCAATAAAACAAGAGAATCACATGCTTGCTGTCACGGGCCAAACCGGTCAGACCGGTTTGGGAAACCGGTCAGACCGGTTTCACCCCAAACAGCAAGTGTGTGAAACAACATTGCATCAATCAATACAAGAATATCACACTAGCAAATGGTCACTTAGAATATAAAACAAGGTTCAACACACAGTAGCACACATTACAAGTTCTCAAGTCCACAAAGAGATAAAGATCGAATTTATTACAATTCAAATGACTACAAGATCAACTAGATAAGCTTTAATCCATTCTTCTCCCCCTTTGTCATCAATCATCCATAAAGGGCCTGGAGAAGCTTGTAGTCATGCTCCCACCATCCTTCAAGCATCCACACCTTCGCCGCAACTAGAAGGTCGGGCTATGATCATCTGACGAAGAAGTGGTAGTCCAATGAAAACCTTCACTCAAGATAATGTGTATGTGTGATAAAAATGGAGTGATTCGAATGTGCTAGCCATGGAACTAAGATAAAGATGTGCTAGACATACCATGACTAGGAGCAGAAGTAGGTCCAAAAAGAGAAGCCGCTGCCTGAGATGCAAAATCTCCAGGAGATGGAGATGGTGCACTCGAAAACTGAACTCCCGCCATAGAAGAACCGGTGCCACCATATGCATATGACGAAGAAGGAAGTGAAGCTGCTGCATAAGATGGTCCAGGCGGTGCAAATCCAAATGAGGAACCAAATAAGTCACCCTCTGAAGTAGGCATGTATGGCATGGTCCCTGGAGCACCAACTGACTGTGGCGGAGGCTGCGAGCTCGATCCAACATGTCCATAACCAAAAATATCACCGTACTCCTCAAAAACTAGCCGTTATAGCCGTTGGAAACCGGTCAGACCGGATTCACAAACCGGTCAGACCGGTTTACAAACTATACTAGCCGTTATGGAGTTGTGGTTGTGATTACCTTGGCTGTAGGTGTGTGTGCGCCAACAATTGGTATCAAGAGCTTGGTACGGAGGGCCTAGATGGTGGACGCGCAGGACCCTGATGCTGCCGCCAGGGCGGCGGCGGAGGCCGGCGAGACCAGCACCGTGACCGTGGTCAAAAAGAACACCTTTCGTGATATTCCTTGGGCTGTATGGCCAATCCTACAGGCAAAAGCGGGATTTCAGATGTCACAAAATAAGATGGCGACTCATCCGATGTAAGTATTACTCCTTTTTTCCCCTTTAATCTTCGATTGAGAGCACTCAAATTACATGTACGTGTCCGACAGTAAGTTTTATTTGGAATTTCTAAAGGAAATTAAGTAAATATTGTGGGAATTACGGAAATTTGATGGCTCACGATGATGCAGGTTCCGAGGTTCGTCTCCGCAGAAATTAGTAGGGAACCTCCTCTACTGGAAAATCCAAACGGTCCAAAATTGAGGCCTTGCAAATGCGGTATATGTGGAGTGTACATGTCACACAACTCTAGGACATGCCCCACTCTGGAAATTAACCGGCAACGCGTTGAAGACATGAGGAGCAGAATGAGAGGGAGACCTCCTACGCGTTAATAACGTACCTTTTATAGCGGCGATGTCGCGCGGTATTTTGGTTATCAGGCCACACGAAGACCACATGTCTATGACATATGACATGGAGGTTTAATATGGCTCAAAATTTCAAGACCAAGTTTTATCAGTGCCTCAAACTTTGTATTTTAATTTCTATATAATGTTTTATTTGTCCGTTGGACGAAATAATATGCATTACAATGGTTCGATGCATAAATCAGTTATTGTGAATTGTCACTGTATTTCTGGACATCCTATTAAAATAAATTTGAATATGCTTATACCTGAGGTGTTGTTGCTCCAACGTGTTGCGGCCTCCCCAGCACGATTTCATCTTCCTTGGACGCAATTTCACTCCCATTCTGGAAATCCACACTTTTGTTCTTAATCTGAATTTCATCATTCAAATACTCAAACTGAATCTGAATTTTATAAAGTACCCTGCTGCTGCTTTCAGCCTCATGTGAATTACTAAAAAACCCCGTATGCTCCCATGACGACATTTCATCGTTATCAACCTCATCTCCCTCAGAAGCATCCTGTGTATGTCATGTTAGTTTGATACTAGAGGAACATACGCCCTATGTTACAAATAGGGCTTCCCTAATTTCATTATTTTTAGTATCTACCTGGGTGGGTGCCTTTGATTTTCCCTTATTTGCCATTGGCCCAATGTCTGGTGGCATTATTTGTAGCTCTTTCAATAGGGTCTCCAACGCTTCGATCCCTCTGTTGTAAGCAGGCGCCGACATGCTTCCAGATCGGACAACTTGCATAGCCTTGGTCATCAGCAACTTGGTTCTATAGCTTCTTGTGTTGCCGTCTTCACCCACAATACGCTTGTCACACCGATCGAAATCCAGTTCCTTTCTTGCAAGCCTTGTGTACCTCTCCGGAATGTAATCCCTGTGTTTATTTTCAACTCCAACCTGGATGAAACCTCGCAATAGATGCACACAGAATAAACCTGCAATGTAATTGGCATATGTATTCCTCAGAACAGGTCTAATTATAACATTGTGCATATAAAACACCCTTTTATAATTCCCTAACCTGTGTGATCCCACTCCTTACACTCGCAAGTGTACATCTCTTCTTCTTTTAAATGGAGTCTACCACTTGAGCTTGTAGATCTTCATTGATGCCATACTTGATCATTCTCAACTTTGAGGGCTTCAACACTTCATGTCTTGATGAGCAAATCCAATGTTGAGCTAATGACTTAGAATTTCCATTGCATGGACAATTCATAAGCCATTTCATCATTTGATCAATAAAAGATTAGATGCTTCGCATTGCTTCACTTGATATGACTTGATTGACGTATAGAACCCAAACTATAATGCTAGACCTTTCCACCAAGCAAGGTACCTCGGCTACAAAACCAATTTGCCCTTCACCTTGCTAGGAACGTCACTCGCATCTAGCTTGATCCCTTCCGTCCTCTCTTGCCAAATTAAGCTTCGCTTTGCATTGCATCATCAATGAATAACACATTGAAATCCATGTCTTTGATTTGCTTGAATATCTTCTTTGGTAGATAATCTTGTCCATAAGCATCAATGTACTTGAGACCATATACTAATCAATAGAATCATGTCTCACTTTGAATGTAACCATTGCTATGGAACAAGCCCAAAGAAATTCCAATTCTTCAAATGACATATCCCACAATCTTTGACAAGTATCTTATCTATGAGACCAACCAATTTGCTTAAATTCATGTCTCATTTGTCACTATCACACACTTGTCATTTGTATTGCTTACATGGGATGATTAACACTTGTTTGCTTTCTTCATTATTTCCTGCTCATATACTTAAGCAAACAAGTTAAATGACTAATCATGTTGTCATCCAAAATCACCAAAACATATAAGTGCCTAGATGCACTTTCATAATGTAATAAGTATGAATCGACCATGTGAATGCAAACGCACGTACATGCCTCAAAATCTTTGAGAATCAAAGCTAACAAATTTTAAAAAGACACTCTGATAATCTCACCATTATATACCAATGAAAAAATAGTTTACCGGAAATACGAGAACTTGTACATCCTATAAATATCCACTAAAAAGGCTATGTTTTAGTTCAAAACTATTTATTAATCCTTATTAATCCATTTGTCTAAAAGATAATGCAATTCTCACTCCTAAGTCAATCAATTTAAAGTTTGATCAAATATATATAAAATAGTTTTAACATTTATAACACAAAATAAATATTATAAAATTAAATAGAAAGTATATTTTTAGAGTAAATTTACTTAAAGACATAATGTTACTATTTTTATTAATTTAGTCAAAAATTAAATTATTTGACTTCTTAAAATACCAAAAGTTGTATTCCCTCAATTCTGAAATAACTGACATTTAGGACAAGATTTGGGTCAAACATTTAGAATATAAATCATCAATAACTTTTAAATTGTTGAGTTTACAAATGTGAAAACTATATGAATAGATTTGTCTTGAAAAATACTTTCATAAAAGTATACATATATCACTCTTTGATAAATATTTTTATAATAATAAGAGGTTAAAGTTATGTTTTGGAGACCGTATCGCTGTTCTAAACGTCAGTTTTTTTAGAACGGAGGGAGTATATTTTAAGATGGAAGGAATAACCGGAGTAGCCCCTTGATGCTCGACCACCTCGGTCGACCACCCTAGGAGCTGATCGATCCCCCACGTGTATGTATGATCGCCGAAGTCCCGATGCCGCACACAAGAGAAGACATTAAAAAGCCGGTGGACCAAAGTTCTCCGGCGCTGCGGCTAAACCAAACCATGGACGACCGCGCAAGCGCAACTGCAATGCAATCCCGCACACATCACACGTGACGAAGAGAAAATTGTGCATGCGCGCCGATGATGCGCACGCATGGATCGGGAGATAGATAGATAGATACGCTTCACGATCGAGACCCGTTCAAAGCCGCACGCACGCACGGCCACGGCACGGTCTTCTATCTCAGGCGCTAATCAAGCTAGCTAGCTAGCTATTGCTGGTGACGAAGCCCCCGGCCCTGGCCCGTGGCCCGCGGATTATTAGGTTGCCCGCCATAGATTGCGACGACGAGCCCGATTAGGTACGTGTCAGTCAACGGTCAGCACCGCCCCCCAGCCCGTTTTTTTCCCTCGTGATGTTCCCCTTTCAGCTCGATCCAGCTAGCTAGAAAAGCAGTGTTCATCGATCAGTTCTGGACTTCTGGCGGCGCCCCAACTCAGCGACTTCCTGTGCTGCAATAGCTTGCTCTTGACGTGGCTGGCGCTGCTGCTTTCAAGGCCAAGGATTATTCGATCGACCGACCGAGAGGAAAATTAAAACAATCGGCGCGCGCTGACACTGACTCGATCGTGTCCCGTCTCGCGTCCCGATCTCGCGCGTGTTCTGTCGATCTATCGGTCGCGTCATTTCTACGTGGCTATCGATCATATCGTCGTCTTTCGGATCCAGGCGTGGAATATGCTTGGACAATGTTACTGTGGTCAAGGCCGGTTACGTTACATGTGTGTGTGTTTCATCCTCCGAACACGCCAGCGACCGAGAGCGAGAGCGAGGCCGGCCCCAAGAAAACGTACGGGTGCGGCGACGCGCGTGGCTGCTGACTGGTTCGTTCTGCGCGCGCGGGTGATGCCGTGCGGTTCGCTCGTGGCAGTAGATGGGATGGGTACGTGTGGATAGTGATGGGACTGTGAGCAGCTAATGCCAGAGCTTGCCGGTTGGCTCAAGATACGCTAGCTACACGCGTGTGTGCAGCAGATCGTCTAATCACGCAGCTAGCTAATTAATCACTGTGCACCCCGGCCCCATGCTGTTAGCTACATACTGTATCTAGCAGTCTAGCTTTATTTCCGGGTTAAAGCAGGCGATGAGAGGCCCGCCAAGATGCCCGGGCCGGATATGATGATAACACAGATGCATATGCTTAGTCAAAAAGGTGCTTAATCATATTCCATCGCCAACGTAGACATCTGCTTATCACCTCACCATTATCCTCGCCGTTGTCGTCTTCTTCTTCGTCCTCTAGCTACACGGTTGAAAGTCTAGAGGCTTTACCGCGAGAGATGCCGATGATGCGTACCGGTTCAGGACACCGATCTTCTGCTAAGCTAGCTCATGATGGATAGATGCTGATGTACACTACTCGTATAGCCACCACCAGCAGCTAACAAAAAGCAGATCGATGGCTTAATTAAGCGGAAAGGCGATGCGTCATCTATCGACTTTGCATATCCTCTCTCGTCGATCGCATCGCGGCAGTTAATTGCAAAATATTTGCGTGTAATCACGCGCGGTGTGATGAACCGTGTGGCAACAAAAAGAAGGATATGCTCCTTTTGTTAAAGCGTACGTGTGAGTTCAGAAAAAGAATAAAGTTCAGATGAACCAAACTACTGGAAAGCAAAGGAAAAGAAATTAAAAAAAAACAGTGACATGCATGATGAGTCATGCCTGCGTAATACGTTCTTATCTCTAGAAACATGTTATCTGTACATGTTTACGTATGCATGAAGCACCATATATCATCATTACCTGTAACTAAAATCCAAATGGGAGCTATAGTAATTTAACTGTGGCTTTCAAACATATATGATCTCCTCTTTTAAAAGGGTCACCTAGCTGCTTCCATTTCCATCTACTCCTTATATTATACACACACACACACACACAACTAGTACTAGTTTAATCCACACGTCCTGGCTGGCTGTCTCTCAATCACTCGGCACAAAGAAACCTTTCTCTAATGGCGTCTGATTAGGAAGCCCAGCTGGGACGAAAGCACCCGCTAACCTAACTCCATGTACGATCTCAGTCTGAGATAACGCCAGCGGCATTTGTTTAAGGGATCTGGATGATTCCACGGTTTGTTTATGCTTGCTCTCTGATGACCTCGACGATCAGGGTCGATTAGTATATGGCTTAGTGGCGCATTAGCAGCAGCCGGAATGGTTGACAAGGCTGTCTCCGTCCTTGCAATCCTTGCAACGGTGCAGGAGGGGAGGAATGACATAGCTCAGGCTGGTGGTATCCCCGTGCTGGTTGAGGTGGTCGAGCTTGGCTCAGCACGGGCGAAGGAGAATGCCGCTGCCGCCCTGCTGCAGCTCTGCACGAACAACAGCAGGTTCTGCAGCCTGGTGCTCCAGGAAGGCGCCATGCCGCCTTTGGTGGCGTTGTCGCAATCAGGAACGGCCCGCGCAAGAGAGAAGGTACTGCTGCATTTGAGTCCATACCATGTTCGCATGAGTTGACACTTTCAGTTCTGCGCTTTCACCAGCTTACCTTTCTTTTTTGGCTATGTATATGGCAGGCACAGGTTCTGCTGAGTTTTTTTCGCAACCAACGCCAAGTTGGTAAGGTCATTAGGCACTAAAATTCAGACAATGTTGTACTCGGATCTTCTGATGTAATTACGATTGCTTGTCCTTACATTCTTGCGCAACCATACTGGTTGAGTAAGAGGTGTACATCCCATACTGGCCGTAGGATAGTAGTGATATTCTTGGGTAGCGAGTGGTTGAAGAGTGATTGGTGTAATTCTGTAAGACCGTCTCCATTGTACATCACATGCTAATCATTTACTGTCTCCATTGTACATCACTTGCTAATCGTTTATTGTCTCCATTGTACATCACTTGCTCCATATCATTTTGAGTTGATGTATCCAAACAGGGTTAAGCGGTGTTTTAAAAACCACACGAATCAATTGCCGTCCTGGGCTCTTGCATGATCAATGTGGCTGGGGACACTGGCACTTCTGGCTTCGCCGGATAGCCCACCGCCGCCCGTTGCATGTTGCGAGAACAGACATCAAATACATGAGCCTGACTGATTGACCATAAATATATGCTGACCCAACTCAAGTTGCCTATGCGAAAAAAGGAAAAAAAAATATAGCTATGAGCTGCACATGTTATCTGTACATGTTTACGTATGCATGAAGCACCATATATCATCATTACCTGTAACTAAAATCCAAATGGGAGCTATAGTAATTTAACTGTGGCTTTCAAACATATATGATCTCCTCTTTTAAAAGGGTCACCTAGCTGCTTCCATTTCCATCTACTCCTTATATTATACACACACACACACACACAACTAGTACTAGTTTAATCCACACGTCCTGGCTGGCTGTCTCTCAATCAAGAAACCTTTCTCTAATGGCGTCTGATTAGGAAGCCCAGCTGGGACGAAAGCACCCGCTAACCTAACTCCATGTACGATCTCAGTCTGAGATAACGCCAGCGGCATTTGTTTAAGGGATCTGGATGATTCCACGGTTTGTTTATGCTTGCTCTCTGATGACCTCGACGATCAGGGTCGATTAGTATATGGCTTAGTGGCGCATTAGCGAGTAATCAGTGTGCAACTACCGTGCATGGGACAGAGCAGGGCCATGACTCCTAGTACGCAGACAGGTTTCGACATCCTCTGTGCGCACGTCTGCTTTTCAGATTTGGCCCTGTACCACACTGAATATGTTAAGGGCGTTGGGTGATTAGAATTGTTGTGCGCCATTAGCTCGAGAACGTTTTTTTTTGCGAGTATTAGCTCGAGAACGTTAATGTGGGCCGTTTGATCAAAGGACTCGACGGCCACGATCAAATTGCCACAGAGCATGCCAAGGGACTATACTACTTTTATATAGTAAGTGAACGCAGGCTGACTAGAACATGCTCCAAAGAAACTCACGAGTTTGTCTTTACACAAACCAATGCACATGAAAAATGTAGGGGGTAATTCTCTGATGATAAAAATAACATGGGTGATAAAAAAACAATTTTTTGGTATAATACAATTTGAGCTCCCAGCACAACATTGAATCAGCCTATTAATCTTATTTGAATTGAAAGTCTGTTTAAGGGCAGTCCCAACCCATGATGTCCATAGGTAGTGTCCATGATGCCATGCTAGCAAGACACTACTTTAGACATTATAGGTCCCGTGCATAGGTTCTCGTGTAGAAACTGGGTCTCATGCAAGACCCGGTGTCTTGTTCTTTTCCCTCTCTCTCCTATTTAATACAGCGCCACATAAGCTAATAATCCTATGTGTCACCCTATTTAATGCTATGAACATCATCCTGGTTGGAGGGTTGGAACTGCCCTAAGCTTTGTTTACTCACTCTGGGCACTGAATCCAGATTGAGGCGCCCAATGTTTGAGCGGCATGCTGGCATGTGGACCGAGTATTCTATCCCCATGGGCCATCACGGTATAACCTGGCCCTATGAACCTCGGTCCGTACACGCGGCGCGGACGATGAAAAAGGCCGGCGTTGCGGGCCCCACATCATGCGAAAAAAACCAGTGGCTCCTCTGAAAAAAAAAAGAAAACGGGGCCCAACCTCCAGTCCGTGCAGAGGCCGGTACAAACCCAGCAGCACGGGAATCTGAGATGGGCAAGCGGGACCCACGTGGTCAGGGGAGCAGTTACTGCCGTCCCGCGGACGGACCTTGTCGCGTCCCTGCACCGGGTCCAGCAGAGACCAACGGCTGCCCTTCCTATTGGTCCCACACGTCAGTTGGAGAAAACACCCGGACCACCGTACACCTATACCACGGTTCCACCCCAACACCCCCGCCCGCGCCCTCCCCGGGCTCTCTGCTCTGGTCGCTGCCGCCTCTCCCCCTCGTGTTCACACTCCTCTAGGTGGCTTCCCTCGTCGCCTCCACCCCCGCGTCCGCCTCGCTAGCCGCGTGGAGCTCACGGCGGCGAGCGCCATTGGAGCTTCCTCCGAAGGTACGAAATCGCCTCTCTATTCGCCTAGAATGCCTAGCGTCCTTCGTTCGTAGCCTTTCCCGGTCGCCCGTGCATCGTAATCGTGTCGGCTTGATTACTCTGTATCGGATCGTGCAGTTCGTTCGTGCCGCATTCGTGCTTAGGTGGTGTTGAAGTGCGGTGATTGGAGGGGATTAGAGCTTGATTTCGCGCACAGGTGCGTAAACCTGCGCCCGCGAGCGCGCTCTGAGGCTGCGGTCGGGATTAGCAGGAGGTTTTGAGGCGATCCTGCGCGTTTTGACTTGGATTGTCTCTGCGATTACGGGGTAGTTAGGGGAATAGGGCTGAATCTAGTGTATTCTGTGATTGTCTCCGGGAATGAGCTGATGAATAGTGTACTCTTTGGACTGAATCTAGTTCCTGATCGCCAGTTTTTGCGCACACTGAATACGATGATTCGTTGTTCTCATGCTAAATTTCCCCATTCCAACAGGTTGGAATAAAATTCTGTGCAATTTATGGTAAACTAAAATACAATTGATAGGCTATACCGAAGATCACTTTATGTGATGTGCTTGCATTCGTGATTGTCTGTGTTTTCTTAAATAAAACCCATAAATGGTGTTTGAAATTTTGATAAGCTGTACGAGAACTATCCAATCCATCCTTTTTGTTTCGGTGGCTTATGCAGCTAAAATAGACTTTTATGTTCTTCATACAGGTCAATGGGGGAGTCAGTGCCAATGTCAATTATCAACAGCATTTCAAACTTCCGTGTCCTGTTTTCCAGCAACGTTGTTGAAACTGAGCTAGTTAAGAGATATGGAAGGAAGATTGATGAAATCCTGGATCTTCTGAAGATAGTCATAGATGGATTTTTAACCCAGATCACTCCAGATGATAAACTACTAGAGGTGCTTCAGCAAATAGATGTTACCATCAACGAGGCACTAAAGCTAGTTGGAAGCTGGGATTGGACGATGAGCAAAATTTATTTTGTAACTCCCTTATCCCTTCCAGGACTACTATCCTTTACCTTTTTGTTTATATATATAATCAGAAGGGGTTTTACCGTACCCCTCCTGTTCCATAAATAAAAAATTAATAGCATACAAGTACAGTGCTTTCAATTTTTAATTCACTGTATGATACTTTCAAATTATTACATGAAGGTCACACAGGTGGAGCCCCTTATTACCAAGATGCAAAAATATGTGCTTGAAGTGTGCCAAGTTGTCGATTCTCTCATGTTACCATCAGAAACCAATTGTATTTCAGTGTACTTGGAGGTAATAAAAAGCTTTATAATCATACCAATGCCACCCTTTTGATATTATCTCATCTTCCAATGACTGGGCATCTTTTTTTTTTAAA
This sequence comes from Echinochloa crus-galli, assembly GCA_900205405.1. Taxonomy (NCBI): domain Eukaryota; kingdom Viridiplantae; phylum Streptophyta; class Magnoliopsida; order Poales; family Poaceae; genus Echinochloa; species Echinochloa crus-galli. The sequence continues at coordinate 3,143,527 of OAMR01000006.1, forward strand.
AAAAATGACTGGGCATCTTGCAATTTCAGAAAGCAAAGCAATTTCACTGTGAGAAAATGACAGCTGTCATTTGGGAGGCTTCCAGGGATCTTATAGGGAAAGTTATGCCAAAGTCAGAGACATTGTCAAACATCCAAATCTCGTTGAGCTTATCCACAAATCAAGAATTGCTGATGGAGGCTGTTGCTCTGTCCAAGATTAAAATGAGAGTCAGCGCTGAGGATAGTGCAGAAGTGGATGGTATCAGCGATATCTCTAAATTAGTCAACTATATGCTTGATAAACATGTGGAAGAAAAGCAGATGCACACCATTAATGGAGTACCCATTCCTGCTGATTTTTGTTGCCCCCTTTCCCTTGAACTAATGTCAGATCCAGTGATTGTGTCATCTGGCCAAACATATGAACGGGTTTTCATCAGGAAATGGCTTGACTTGGGCTACAATGTCTGCCCAAAGACACGTCAAACATTGGGGCACACCAATTTGATTCCTAATTACACTGTCAAGCAGTTGATAGAAAATTGGTCTGAGATACATGGCATAATGCTACCAGATCCTGTGGAACTCTTGAGGTTGAGCTTTCCTGTTTCCCTGAACCTGGCAAGTGATAGTACAAGTGATAAATCTCGTCTCTCTGATAACTCTCCAAGGTCGAACAAATCTGCCTCACCAGACCATAAGGTTTCGTCAGATGACTGTCATCATCATAATTTGACGTACGATGATTCTGACTCAGATGACCAAATCTCCAAGGTGTCATCTTTTGAATACACAGATGATTCTGAATCTGATGCTTTGAGGTTACCATTGGCAGCAACTGAAGCAAACAAATCGATATGCAATGAGACAGGCTGTGAAGCCCTTAAGCAGTTGAGAAAGGATGCTCTCGATGCTTCTGATGTTGATCAGTATCTCTCAAGCAGTGGTAGCAGTAGTGATATTGGCACAGGTCCTTCCTCGAGCAGCAACCATCTTGAAGCTGTTGCGAAGCATAAGGACGAACAGGTCTTAAGTAGTGCATCAGAAACTACAAGAAATCATCAAATTGTCACCAGCTCAAAGGTAGAACCGAATTGCTTGCCAAGGTTTGGTGGTGTTCGTTCTCGAAGTCAATTAGTCTGGCGTCAACTGTCAGATAAAGTTGTTTCAGCGGATTCAAGATCTGATTCTCCTGGTGTCGATGTTAAAGTTCGTAAACTTACTGAGGACCTGAGAAATGAGTCTACTGAGCTCCAGAGAGCAGCTACAGAAGAGCTGCTGGTTCTTTCCAGGCACAGCGTGGAGAATAGAATTGCCATTGCAAACCACGGCGCAATACCCTTTTTGGTGAGTCTTCTTTATTCTGCAGATCCCATCATGCTAGAAAGTGCTGTAACAGTACTCCTGAACTTGTCAATTAATGACAATAACAAGATCGCCATTGTAAATGCCAATGCCATCGAGCCTCTCATCCACGTTCTTGAGACGGGTAACCCAGAAGCAAAAGCAAACGCAGCTGCAACTCTCTTCAGCCTTTCAGTAAATGAAGAAAACAAAGCTAAAATTGGACGCTCTGGTGCGATCAAACCACTAGTAGACTTGCTTGAAGATGGAAATGCACAGGGGAAGAAGGATGCAGCGACGGCTCTCTTCAACCTATCAATATTTCACGAGAACAAGGCCCGGATTATTGAGGCGGGGGCTGTAAAGCCCCTGGTGGAGCTTATGGACCCAGCAGCCGGAATGGTTGACAAAGCTGTCTCCGTCCTTGCAATCCTTGCAACGGTGCAGGAGGGAAGGAATGGCATAGCTCAGGCTGGTGGTATCCCCGTGCTGGTTGAGGTGGTCGAGCTTGGCTCAGCACGGGCGAAGGAGAATGCCGCTGCCGCCCTGCTGCAGCTCTGCACGAACAACAGCAGGTTCTGCAGCCTGGTGCTCCAGGAAGGCGCCATGCCGCCTTTGGTGGCGTTGTCGCAATCAGGAACGGCCCGCGCAAGAGAGAAGGTACTGCTGCATTTGAGTCCATACCATGTTCGCATGAGTTGACACTTTCAGTTCTGCGCTTTCACCAGCTTACCTTTCTTTTTTGGCTATGTATATGGCAGGCACAGGTTCTGCTGAGTTTTTTTCGCAACCAACGCCAAGTTGGTAAGGTCATTAGGCACTAAAATTCAGACAATGTTGTACTCGGATCTTCTGATGTAATTACGATTGCTTGTCCTTACATTCTTGCGCAACCATACTGGTTGAGTAAGAGGTGTACATCCCATACTGGCCGTAGGATAGTAGTGATATTCTTGGGTAGCGAGTGGTTGAAGAGTGATTGGTGTAATTCTGTAAGACCGTCTCCATTGTACATCACATGCTAATCATTTACTGTCTCCATTGTACATCACTTGCTAATCGTTTATTGTCTCCATTGTACATCACTTGCTCCATATCATTTTGAGTTGATGTATCCAAACAGGGTTAAGCGGTGTTTTAAAAACCACACGAATCAATTGCCGTCCTGGGCTCTTGCATGATCAATGTGGCTGGGGACACTGGCACTTCTGGCTTCGCCGGATAGCCCACCGCCGCCCGTTGCATGTTGCGAGAACAGACATCAAATACATGAGCCTGACTGATTGACCATAAATATATGCTGACCCAACTCAAGTTGCCTATGCGAAAAAAGGAAAAAAAAATATAGCTATGAGCTGCACGTCCGACACAGACCAAATATTTTACAACCACATATTCCCGTCTGAATTACAGCAGGGCAAAAGGCGGTCGAGAATGAACAAAGGTATCTAGTGTCCAGAGTACAGACCCAAAAGGAAGCGAGGGGAGAGCGAGCAGGCTACATATGCATCCTGAAGACATCTGTAAGCAAGATAGCCTGCTCCGCCGTCTGCTCCGTCCTCCACACTGTGAAGTCCTCGCCGAAGAAGCCTTTCTGTTTCCAGAGCCGCAGCTGCATCAGCGCGAATGGCCCTCGGGTTTCTCCCTGAGGATCCACGTAATGCCACAGGGGCGCCTGAGGTGACACCCGGTTATTGGCTGCGCTTGCTGGCTTGCACTGCGCCGGGTGAAGAACCCCATTCGTGGCTGCAGGTGCTGGCTCGCGCTGCTCAGGGGGGAGAACCCCGTTCATCGTTGCAGGTGCTGGCCGGCGCAGCTCCGGCTGAAGAACACCATTCATGGTTGCAGGTGAAGGCAAGGCTGACTCGGATTGCTCAGCACCAAGAATACCACCAGCCTTTGGAGCATGCATCGATTTGCCTGCTGGCTTATGTTGCACCGTGGGAGGATCCTCATCCTCATCGTCACTGTCTAGATTGATAACTTCTACTTCATTAAACTTTGTCAGGCCGTCTTGCTGGGAGTGGTCACTTCCATTTCGGTCAATTTCCATGGCTTGAGTTGGGCTATCATCTGCATTAACATAGAAAGGTTATTGTGGTTGCAGAAAAGGAGGAAACTGGTAGAAAGTTAATGACAGGATTGAGAATAGCATGCCATAGTGTAATATCTTCACAGAAAACAGTTAAGGTAAGGTAGCCGCAGGTGCAGCCAGAACAGCTACAGAGGCTGCGAAGCCAAGTCTCCTTAGTTTGAAGAGCAGCAAGAGCCACCATGATCATTGGCGAGCGACTCAAAGTTGAACACGAACAGGCTCAAATTCAGGGCGAAGTGCATGAGGAAGTCATATAGACAATGCCTCTCACGACGAGCTTGCTGGGTAGCCTGACAGGTGGAGCAAAGTGGTGGATCCATATCGTCCATAGCAGCAGTATCGCCATTCTGAACAAGCATGGTAAAACCTGTGGCCTCATCAGCTCACAATCACTCAAGAGCGTCAAGAGCAGACTCATATGCCTTCATGGCGCCTTTGGCAACAGGATCTGTTGGCTCACACACCCAAGGTATGCTCTAAGAACACCTCTCTAAGCTAGAGGAAGAAGAACTTGAGCACAATAATCACACACACACACACGCTGCAGCTGCAGGTTGCTGCTGCCATACTGAGTGAAATGTGGATGGCTGAACTGATTTGCATTGCCATGGTAGTGAGATACATATACACAAAGAGCTACCAACTCTCAACTACTTGTACTCCTACACCATATCCCCACTACGTATACTATAGCACTATTGCCTACTACAACTACCAGCTACTTGGCTCTATAGCCTTACTCCTACTGATACATGACTTGGACAGCAAAGTTGACTTACAACTGTCCAGCCGAGAGAGAGGGAGGGAGAGAACAGAAGAGCAGAAGCAGATTTGGTTCAGCAGGAGCATCATTGGTTGCCTTTGTCACGGTCTCGTCTTCAGCCACCACAAGAGAAGATAGCGCTGTGCACAGCATTCAAGGAATGGGCGGTGAAGGGTCTCGTAACAGTAAAAGTCAGTGGTCACATGTCCCAGCAGACGGTGGCTGTTGAGAATGAACCTCATGTGCACTGCCCACTCCTGATAGTTAGTTTCATCCCATCAACTTTAATTAACGATGGAGGCGAACAATGGCAGCCCGTACTGGAGGCACGAGCAAAAGTCGTGGTGGCGGCCTGAGCAGAGAGAATGAGAGGAGGAAAGAGAGGAGGAAGAGGAAAGGCTGGAGCTTCTGTCACCGGATACTAATGGGGATTCGCCGGTGAACTCTGGAGGCAGAATCTGGTGCTCAAAGAGAGAAATGTGGAAGTCAGAGCTATAGTCCAAGGACCCGATGGGTAAAAGTACATGTGTGTACATGTGCAAAGATCAACTATACTAGGGGAGAATTACATCTAACTATATATACACATCTAATAACAATTAACGACCCTAAAGCAATTTTAAAGTTGTCAAACTCAATTAGTGCTGCAAAATAGTAGCACTTTTCCTTTTATGCATGGGTAGTTCGACATTCCATCATCCATTTATCTCTAGTGCCAATCAAGTTCTGATTAAAAATTTCCACTGTTTTTTAGAACACTTTTGAGTTGATCGAATGGATATATAAATCAACCAAAATGTTTGTCTGATGTGTTAGCACTAGATATACCCCCTATGTTACAGTGACTATTTTTGACAGGAAACCCCATAAGAGGATCCCCTGGAAGACGAGCAATAGGGAGCTGCAATAATCACAATACAGTACCTTCAGGAGGAGCTTCACAAGTAGCATCGCGTTGCTTAGATGCAACTAATGGCAGACAAAATCACCGAAACAGCCATAGACAGTGGTTAGTTACGTAAGGGAAGTTATAAGTATAAATTGAAAACAGGAAGAGCAATTTTCCTGAACATTAACTACCCAAAACATCACAACGGAAACAAACCTTCTGATGATTCTTTGTTAAGAAGGTTCGAAGAATCAGGTATTTGCTCCGTAGCACCTAGAGACAAGCACATAAGCAGGATTAGTATTATATGGAGAAAAAGTAAACCCACCAATAGTTCCACCTAATACTGAACTGTAGTTCAAAACAAAAAGTAGACCCAGCACTTAACAGAGCCTTTTAAACAGTTAATTGCCCTATGCACCTGCAGGCAAGCAATGTAGGCAGGCCTTCAGCTCTGATTGGCATTATGATGGATTTCTAAAAGCACTTATTTCTTTTCTAACTTTGGACGCAATATTTAGTTGACACCATCTTATCTGGTGGTTTGACAGCATAATCATACTACAATTAGTCACGATTTCACTAAGAAGATTCAACAGCGCAGCATAGCTACCGCAACCTAGCCCTTATCTTAAAGTACAAAGAGATGAAGAAAACAAAGAGTTGTAAATGAATGAAATGATACAGACAGAGGGTGTGGGTGTGGGGGAGGGGTAGCCCTCTCAAAATGTAAAATAATCAAGAGAAAAAAGAAGCAACGCAAACAATGGAAAAAAAGAGAGGAACGATTTTACTAAATACTAGCTGACAAAGATATCGACCAAACCTTTTGATGGTTCCCCATTAAGACCATTCAAAGGATCAACTGCTTTATCTGTGGCACCTGGAAACAAGCCAGGCAAGCATGTCTTAGTAAGGGAGTGATCAGGGGAGTCGGCATTAGTTTCACTTTCATATAATACTCAGTTCAAAATGGCACATAACAACTATCTAAGGGGGGAAGGCAGAATGGAAATACAAAATTGTCACTTTTACCTTTCAAACATGCATGGCCACTGTCTTAAAGAGAATAGAAATTCCTTAAATACAATCGAACCTTACAAAGCATGACCAAAGCAAATACTTTAACCACACTGATATCAGAGCACGCCATGAAGAGCAACTTAAAAGGAAAGTTGAAGGAATTTGGGGACAGCAGCACGCCATGGCACATTAGAGGACAACAAATGGCTCATGGATCATAACACATTAATTAACGAACATTGTTATTTCAGTCCACCCACTTAAATTTCCTTCCTGTTTTTTTTTGGTTGTGAGAACATGTCAGCTTTCAGTGTGGAAGTGTAAGGTAGACAAATGAAAACATAGAATCAATTTCCTAAACATCATAACTGATAGCTGAAACCAACCTTCTGATGATTCTTCATTCAGAATGTTCAATGAATCGGTTGGTTGATCTCTTTCACCTGGAGAGAAGCAAATATTAGACACAGAGCAGGCAAATTCCACCATTCAATGTGGTTCAGATAACGAAAATTGGTTATATACTATAGAAAGTTCACCAGTTCAGATTTCAACCACCAAAAGATGCCAATTCATTTATATATGTCAAAAGTCGCCTCTGTTTGGTAATTTAAGTACTTAACACTCACAATTTATACTTCCTGCCACCAGTATGGGTTGAAATGCCCCTGTCATAGGGCCCGGGGCGGAGCTATGTTATAGCTCCTGGATGCGGGCGCACCCACAACAAATTCAAACAGTTATCGTACCCAAATTTTTTACCATGTTTGCTTGAATATCATGCATATATTCAGTAGTGTCGCACCCCCTCTATTTTTCTCAAGCTCCTCCCCTGATAGGGCTGTTTGATCTGGTTTGGGCCACTTTGTGCAAAACAGGTTTTTTTTTCTCGAACATGCAGGAGACTATCTTCATATTAGAGAGCCCGTACCCCCCTTCTCTCACCTAGAAGAGAAGAGAAGGTTGTTGTGCAAAAATGGTTTGAACATCCCTACCCTGGCCCAACCCTTACATCTCATATTCAATAACCTTCCTTACTAAATGCTATCACCACTTGCCAACTTGCAGACAACTTGTTTGAAGCCAACATCTACATCCTGGTGGCCATGTTCAATGTAATTGAGCATCCACGACTTGAACAAGTTGGCTGGCGAGTGGCGACTAATAGTGACAAGCATGCCACCAAAGTGTTTGCTCAACACTTCAACAAACGGCCTTCTAGCAGATTGGGAACGGACAGGGTGAGCCCTCACAGAGGGTGAGCAGGTGGAGCATGGAAGAGCTCGATGAAGGTAATGGTGCTAGCTACTGCTGTAGGACAGCCAACTAGGGTTGGGCTTGGGGCTTGATACCATGTTAGAATGAGAGGAGAGGATGAATATCTGTATTGAGCAGCCAGAAAGGGGTATATGTATACAAGAGACACCAAAACCTTAGAATAGAGTATCCAACTATTACTATGAATAGTAATATGCACATCTCTGCCATCCGTAGGCTAATCTGAATCCATTTGATTGCTGAACCAGGCACAATAAGTCCTTACGACTACTACTCTGATACTTAAGCCCATCCTTTCTGTCCATAATAACTAAAGACAAACCTTCTGGTGGTTTCTCCGTGAGGACTTTTAAACAATCAACTGCATCCGCTGCTGCACCTGGAGACAAGCAAGGCAACAAGATCTAAGTAATTAAGTAGAGAAAGAAGTAAACCCACCATTAGACATCAGAACTGAAACAAACCTTTTGGTGGCTCCTCTGCAAGATCCTTTAAAGAAATAGCTACTTGCTGTGCTGCTCCTGAAGACAAACTCACCGTCAGTTTCATCAAACTAAATAAAGTTCAGAATAGGAAGTTGTGGCCACAAAGACAACTAGCGGATTCAATGGAGAGTTATTAAATGCCGCAGGAACTTTTGAGGGGAGAGGGGCAAAGAAAGGCCAAAGTAAAAGTTTTAACCTTATGTACAAAAAGATTGTGCAACATATTGTGCTTTTATCAAGTGGAGTCGTTTGCCATGAACTGTTACATGGTACAATTTGATCAGACATTTTATTAGAATTGGAGTTGCTATTTGTTGTTACCCTATATAGTTTCTAATGATGTCATGACTTGCGCAAAATGAACAATATACCCACAAACCCTATAGTTGTATTACCTTTTCAGATTCTAGTGCGCACGTTCATATCCAATATATATCCAACCCGTAAGTATATTAACTGCATTCAGAACCAAATAAAACAAATGACAAGGTGCATGCTATCATCTCCAAATCAACTCATCTGAACACTTACATTCCAAGTATGGGTGCAGATGTTGTGGACGCTTTTACAGGTAAAGCGGTCTACTCACGAAGGAAGAAGAAACCTCTTAGATAATTGTTAGTTGGTTTGTTAGGGCCGGCTCTACTTAAGGAGATCGGCAGAACATTTTTGAGTTAAGCAAGAAGTAGCGAGATCTCCTGTACCTCCTTTCTATCCTTATTATCGTCAGTAATATAGTCATATCAGCCGATCTAGTGGAAATGCAAGAGATTTTGAAAATGGTGAAAAGTCATCCAAAAGCTTACTTTGGTCTTTGACTTCCTTTTTTTTTGAAACTTGGCACATCCGTAGCTCATGTTATGATATACTTTGTCTCAAAAGTTGAAGCTCAAACGCATTCTAGTTTAATTCATATGGAAATGGGCAGCCACTACCTTTACAGGAATGGAATTCCATTTAGTAATACATAGACAGCTTTTGCAGGGGAAAATATATGTGCATACTGTATTTGTAATGGAACATTATGGCGTTTTCACAGCAATATGATGCACTGACAAAGCAATGTGCTTAGTTTTCCACGGCGATGTTGGATTGAGCATGTAACAATTTAGGTATTTGGGACCATTATGAGTGTAAAACATATGATTTTGGAAATGATGAATAGTTGCTCTGTCGATATCTGCAATCTGCAAGTGCCTTGTTACAATTTGATACTCTGTCAACACTTAGTTTATTGGCATGAAAGAGACTCGAACCTGAATTTTTTGTGGGAGCACATGCTTTGGTCCAAGTCTAGGCTGTTGTGAGGCATGATATAGCACGGTTTCTGGTAAATTTCCCTCTTACTCTAGTAAGGGAAGGAAAATGTGCTTTAAGAAAACAAATTTGAAGTATTTGCACCTTTATTCTCTTGAGAAGAGTTGCTAGCTGCAACTTCGAGTTCAGTTTCCTTTTCTTCGTATTCTGTATCTGGAACAATTTCTGGAAGCTCTTCAAGTCGACGCTGTCTTTCAGCTGGTGTACTTAGCAGTTTTTTTTGCCGCAGTAGTTCTTCCAGTGTAAGAAAAGAATGAGTCAAGGAAGAAACCTTGTGGGAAGTTTCTTCAGTGTCCTAACAACAATATACTACTAAAGTACTGATGATGAAATAGGAAACCAAGATGACATAAAAAAAAATGAAACACTACAGGTTTATTAATTAATGCGTGATCATCAGTCTAAAAGGATATTCTACGCGCCACCCTTTGATATGTGCCCTGTCAATATTTTTTTCCAGTCTCACAAGTTCACTTTCAAACCACTGAAAAATAGCAATTTGGTCAATAAGAGTGGATAAGCATAAGACAAACACGTTTACTGCAACAGTAGGTTAAATGAAGTGCTGAATCTTGCATGAGAACAAATAATAAGGGCTAGTGGACAAATAATTCAAGTTTCAAAGCAAAAAAGAACGGTGATAAACTATCCATGTAAGTTTCAAAGCAAACTAGGGCTGATATTGGTATTCAACCATGTCTACAAATAGCACAAAATGTTTTGCTATATGTTTTGCTATCCGTGCACAAAAACTATCCGTGCACAAAATGTTTTGCTATGTCCTCCAGCACGAGTTAGAAAGTACTTTTTAGCTGATTCAGATAACCAGTTACTTGTTAAGATTTTCTGGTTTCTTCAATCATCATAGATTTTCCTTCCAGCACATACATGCATGAAATATAAAACCAGCAGCATTCACTGAACTCCCAGGTGCACTTACATGATTTACTATGTCTGCATGTACAGTTGCTACCTTTTCCTCGAACTCAGCCTGCCAAAAAGAGCGAACTCAGAAATCTAACAAGGAAGCTTAGCGTATGCACATTAGAAGCTCAAGTGAAACAGGAACAGGAGACCCGACGATCCGTCAGTTTCATCAAACTAAATAAAGTTCAGAATAGGAAGTTGTGGCCACAAAGACAACTAGCGGATTCAATGGAGAGTTATTAAATGCCGCAGGAACTTTTGAGGGGAGAGGGGCAAAGAAAGGCCAAAGTAAAAGTTTTAACCTTATGTACAAAAAGATTGTGCAACATATTGTGCTTTTATCAAGTGGAGTCGTTTGCCATGAACTGTTACATGGTACAATTTGATCAGACATTTTATTAGAATTGGAGTTGCTATTTGTTGTTACCCTATATAGTTTCTAATGATGTCATGACTTGCGCAAAATGAACAATATACCCACAAACCCTATAGTTGTATTACCTTTTCAGATTCTAGTGCGCACGTTCATATCCAATATATATCCAACCCGTAAGTATATTAACTGCATTCAGAACCAAATAAAACAAATGACAAGGTGCATGCTATCATCTCCAAATCAACTCATCTGAACACTTACATTCCAAGTATGGGTGCAGATGTTGTGGACGCTTTTACAGGTAAAGCGGTCTACTCACGAAGGAAGAAGAAACCTCTTAGATAATTGTTAGTTGGTTTGTTAGGGCCGGCTCTACTTAAGGAGATCGGCAGAACATTTTTGAGTTAAGCAAGAAGTAGCGAGATCTCCTGTACCTCCTTTCTATCCTTATTATCGTCAGTAATATAGTCATATCAGCCGATCTAGTGGAAATGCAAGAGATTTTGAAAATGGTGAAAAGTCATCCAAAAGCTTACTTTGGTCTTTGACTTCCTTTTTTTTTGAAACTTGGCACATCCGTAGCTCATGTTATGATATACTTTGTCTCAAAAGTTGAAGCTCAAACGCATTCTAGTTTAATTCATATGGAAATGGGCAGCCACTACCTTTACAGGAATGGAATTCCATTTAGTAATACATAGCCAGCTTTTGCAGGGGAAAATATATGTGCATACTGTATTTGTAATGGAACATTATGGCGTTTTCACAGCAATATGATGCACTGACAAAGCAATGTGCTTAGTTTTCCACGGCGATGTTGGATTGAGCATGTAACAATTTAGGTATTTGGGACCATTATGAGTGTAAAACATATGATTTTGGAAATGATGAATAGTTGCTCTGTCGATATCTGCAATCTGCAAGTGCCTTGTTACAATTTGATACTCTGTCAACACTTAGTTTATTGGCATGAAAGAGACTCGAACCTGAATTTTTTGTGGGAGCACATGCTTTGGTCCAAGTCTAGGCTGTTGTGAGGCATGATATAGCACGGTTTCTGGTAAATTTCCCTCTTACTCTAGTAAGGGAAGGAAAATGTGCTTTAAGAAACCAAAATTTGAAGTATTTGCACCTTTATTCTCTTGAGAAGAGTTGCCAGCTGCAACTTCAAGTTCAGTTTCCTTTTCTTCGTATTCTGTATCTGGAACAATTTCTGGAAGCTCTTCAAGTCGACGCTGTCTTTCAGCTGGTGTACTTAGCAGTTTTTTTTGCCGCAGTAGTTCTTCCAGTGTAAGAAAAGAATGAGTCAAGGAAGAAACCTTGTGGGAAGTTTCTTCAGTGTCCTAACAACAATATACTACTAAAGTACTGATGATGAAATAGGAAACCAAGATGACATAAAAAAAAATGAAACACTACAGGTTTATTAATTAATGCGTGATCATCAGTCTAAAAGGATATTCTACGCGCCACCCTTTGATATGTGCCCTGTCAATATTTTTTTCCAGTCTCACAAGTTCACTTTCAAACCACTGAAAAATAGCAATTTGGTCAATAAGAGTGGATAAGCATAAGACAAACACGTTTACTGCAACAGTAGGTTAAATGAAGTGCTGAATCTTGCATGAGAACAAATAATAAGGGCCAGTGGACAAATAATTCAAGTTTCAAAGCAAAAAAGAACGGTGATAAACTATCCATGTAAGTTTCAAAGCAAACTAGGGCTGATATTGGTATTCAACCATGTCTACAAATAGCACAAAATGTTTTGCTATATGTTTTGCTATCCGTGCACAAAAACTATCCGTGCACAAAATGTTTTGCTATGTCCTCCAGCACGAGTTAGAAAGTACTTTTTAGCTGATTCAGATAACCAGTTACTTGTTAAGATTTTCTGGTTTCTTCAATCATCATAGATTTTCCTTCCAGCACATACATGCATGAAATATAAAACCAGCAGCATTCACTGAACTCCCAGGTGCACTTACATGATTTACTATGTCTGCATGTACAGTTGCTACCTTTTCCTCGAACTCAGCCTGCCAAAAAGAGCGAACTCAGAAATCTAACAAGGAAGCTTAGCGTATGCACATTAGAAGCTCAAGTGAAACAGGAACAGGAGACCCGACGATCTTTAAGTATTTCCAGCTGACAGAAATTAATAGGTGCAGACATAGGTAAACAAGCTGGCTTATATGGCAGCAAGACAATTTTTCCTTGTTTGTAGTGTCCCCAAGTGTACAGGCAAGCTGTTTGAAGTTTATATTGTCATATCTTTGACTGTACGAAAAATGATACTTGTAGACCCATCTTGGAAACTTTCTTAACAAGGTTATGCAATAGCGGTCCAAGCTGAACTTACAAGACTTTCCCTGTCCACTGAACAATCTTTTATGGCCAAAGGGAATAGCATGGTCAACTATCAATAAGTACAGGATATGGACCACCCATGACATGACCAGGCACAAACAGAGTAACACTAATGAAACACTCGACGTTTTCCATCTTTCTATTTAACCCGATGTGCGGATTCCAGCTAGCATGACCTACAGAAGATACTGCTGTGGTCCTTACTTAATCTCAACGGACTAATAAATTCCCTTTCTACTAACTAAACAATCAGTCTGTTTGTCCTGCTAACTCAGTATTTGCCATTGTTCTAAACATCCAGGAGGAAGAGCAACTAAAAAATGACTAGATAAATTTAACTACACGTATAGAGCGTAAGGAGCATAGATCCTCCTGAGGTACTTGTATATCAATTATCATCTTACTTTAGGATTGGGATATGCTAGAGGAATTGGTGATTTGTTTGACACGAGATACAGTCAAAAATTTGTTAGTAATTAGCCTATGATAGCATGAGTGAAAGCCATAACATTGATTCACAATAAAGGGACATATACATACAACACATTTAGATACAAAATGTTCTAATCGCTGTAGAATGAATGTGAAAGTTAAAGAAAGAAACCATTTAGTCGATAGCATGGCCATTTACTCCATCCAGTATCACATGGTTAGGTATTGCATTAAAAAACGAAGCTTTCAGAATGAGATCTTACAATGGTAGCCCTTTTCAGGAATCCTTTCTTAACTAAAGAAATAAGGCCATTACATTCGTCCTGTTACCAAAGGAAAAGGTATAATTATTCTACCACATCTTTTTTTCAGGGAAAAATTTAAAGATGTTTAATGAACTGGTGAACAAATGTAGTAAAAACTACTCTAGTTAGTAATGACAACCTAATTTAAAGTAGATATAGCACTAATTTTGATTTTTCATCAACTAGCATTAAAGTTATTTGTTACTTGATTATTGAAAATCATACCTCTTGAAAGTCCTCATCTGAGAGCATTGAGATCTGGATATCATCCCACAAACCGGAAACACATAAGAGAACATTTGTATATGTGTCATTGATCTTGTATTCTTCTGAAGACTTCTTGATGCCTGTTACTAATTTATATAAGAGCAGGTGAGAAAGTTTGCTTCCTAAAGTATAGAATATACGGTGTTAGACCGTTAGGTCTCATGTACAAAATATGGACCAATTTGGACCCTCTACCCACCTAAAACAAAAGAGCAACTCCTATGACGTTTACCAAAGGGGGGAAATGGTGTTATAAGAGCGATCTGATTTTGCACCGTACTACTAACAACATTCTTTACATTCTTGACAAATAAACTAGACCATCAAGTCTAAGAAAGAATGCTTGCAATTGATGTTTACCTGTTACAAGTCCAACCTGGAATGCCTCTGTACAAATTTGATAGGCATGCACCGTCAAGGGATTCTTAAGTCTAACAAAACAGCCAACAACTTTCTGTTCAAATGTATCTGGATGACTTAAAAGACTAACAACTAAAGTTCTTCTCAGATAGATTAGATTGATGTTTTTCTGAATAAGGGATGCAAAACATCTCTTGCTTCGTTCTGAAACCCTCTTAGCAATCTTCGGCTGCAGATTATTCCGAGGTTTCTTTATGATAACAGGAACATCATCATCTTCAGAACCATAAGATATTTCATCCTCTGAAACAGCATTTGAAGCTAGATGGACTGACAAGAACCTACGGATCATTTTGCACCTCACTTTTCTTCTCGTGAACAGAGGCTGCAACTTATCATCACACAAGAAACTAAGTTTCTTATTGTCCCGGTACAGATTCTTCTGTTTGATGTACCCCTTGACAAGTCCAACAATTTCGAGTTCATCAACAGGTTTTGTTGTGTCCTTGCCAAAACTTGACAAGAATGCAATTAGCTCTTCTGAAGCCCAGCCAGCATATGTCTTCTTATTTGACTTGTTGTTCTTAAGTGATGTGTTCACTTTATCCTGTTTGCTCTTAGAATCAAAAGTAATTGTTTGATCATTGGCATCATTGTCAGTCAATATATTTTCATCTGAATTGTGATCGGCACCTGAAAATTTTGCTGAATTCACTCCTTTACAGTTAAGCTTTCTATTAAGAAAAACACTAGCTTCTTCCAGGTCAACCAATGCCAAATGTTCTCTGTCTTTAATTACTTCCCAGTAATCTTTAAACAAAATGTCACCGATCTCTGCATCTCCATGATCTGTCTTTGCCTGGAGATGCACATGAACTTTTATTACAAAGACAAGGAAATAACAAGTACATATTGGAGAGATCAAATCAGGTTCCTAAATAGCGTAACCTACCCAGGGGCGGCGCCAGGGGTATGCATTGGTATTCACTGGAATACCCATGTTTCTAGTAAGAAAACAAATATAGGTAGTATATCCAGCCAGCCCACGAAGTTAAAATCCCATAACGACAGCACAATGTATATTTTTCTTTACAAGGAATACCCTAGTGCTAAATTGTAGCTCCGCCACTGAACCTACCTTGGCATATTTTCTAAAAAGAAATCCAAGAAAAATATGCAGGGGAAGAAATAACAAACAGATATAATATGGTGAAGAGAAACGAAGTTTTTTCGAGAATTAACTGATAAAGATAATGTTGTGACTCAAAAAATAGATGGGTATATGCATGCCATTACCAAATCAGCATCAGCATTCTTCTCTATCAAGATAGCTCGGTTCAAGCACATACTGCAGAATCCTTTCTTTTGCTTCCTCAGTTGTACAAATTCCAGTTTTTCAAGGCAGGCGCAGCAAACCGAGTAAAGCGGACAACAGAGGCACTGATAATCAGAACTGCCTCTGCAGTTGATACACATGTGCCAGTCTATAAAAAGTCAAAATTAGGCCCATGAATCAATACCATTAGATTACCAAGGTACAGATGTAAAAACAGGCATTTCATAAACATAAGTCCATAGTTAGAGCAATGTAGAGCAACTTTGAGGTAAACTTTCATGATCATATGCCATATGCACTTGTGGAGAACTGCTGATTATTTGTGACTATTTGGTGAATGTGTACGCCAGACAAAAGTAGTAGTGCCATTAATGTTTCGAAATCTTTTATTGGTGGCACTGAAATGCTGGTTATATTTCTGTTTCATGTTGCATGATGCTGACATAGATAGCTAGGTAAAATGGTGAAGAATTGAAAGATTAAGTGTCCAGCAGATCAGTCGTGTACAGAAAATAAAAGTATATCCAAAAAGGAACAATGATAATTTCATAAGGTGGCTTATATTTTGGGATAGGTGGCCACAACCAAGGAAACAAGTGACCAGCATGATATGCGTATTCCAATGTGCTGTCCCCTTTAGTCAAAATACAAAAGGTGGACAGGCTTCCAGTCAAAA
Organism: Echinochloa crus-galli; assembly: GCA_900205405.1. Lineage (NCBI taxonomy): Eukaryota > Viridiplantae > Streptophyta > Magnoliopsida > Poales > Poaceae > Echinochloa > Echinochloa crus-galli. Next base: position 3,159,751 of record OAMR01000006.1, read on the forward strand.
TTTTAAGCTTTGACAATCAATAAATTCCAAATATATTAGTAATGACAACCTAATTTAAAGTAGATATAGCACTAATTTTGATTTTTCATCAACTAGCATTAAAGTTATTTGTTACTTGATTATTGAAAATCATACCTCTTGAAAGTCCTCATCTGAGAGCATTGAGATCTGGATATCATCCCACAAACCGGAAACACATAAGAGAACATTTGTATATGTGTCATTGATCTTGTATTCTATGATTTGCCTCACAAAACACTTTCATAACACAAAAATATATAGATTTTATAAATACATTCCAATGGAAAATAGCGGTTCAACCTATGTTTCTTTAAAACACCGCTCAAGAAAAGAATATCAGTCAAAACTACTGAACAGCAATTTCATAGCAGTCATGCATTATGGTGCATTATCAAAACACTAGAAAGATTAGTGTATAACTGCTCCGAACAATTAGCTAAAGAAAAACACTTTTCGCCCGAAAGGGATCATTGCAGGTTCATAAAGCCATGACAAAATTTAGGATGCAAAGGTCATATCCACCATGAATATGATATGTCATGCAAAACGCCGATGAGAAAACACCAATCCAAACTATTGTTCGAAATTAACATAGCACTCAAAAAGGACTCACCGCAAATGAATGGTTCATCAGAACTAAGAAAAGAATCTCCCTTTCCCACACAGGCGGGATGGTAAGCCTTGAGGCAATTCCTGTACAGTACCAGAGGAATATTAGCTGGCATCGGTTGTATTGGAAAATAAAGCCGACGATGCTTCTCCCCAAAGCCAGCAGAGACTTGGGTGGATGCGCTATGCAAAACTGCTGCATCAACATCTACCTAGCTGCATTGCCCACAGCCATCCACACACACACGCACGCCGTACAACACGAAAATCCGCATCTCGTGACAAACCATAGCCGTTCTTTTCTCAACAAACGACAAAGCCGATCGACGCGAAACCCACGAAAACCACCCCGCATGTTCACCACCTATCCAAATAAAATAATCGGGGCGGACGGCGGCGGAATCGAGCGTATACAAGACGAGGGAGCCTTACTTGAAGTCGCAGACGCGGAGGTCGTTGCCGCCGTCCTTGCACGAGAAACAGCATTCCTCGGCCATCCCCTCCTTGTCCTGCCTCTTCCTCCTCTTGCCCATCCCCCTCCTCCCCTCGACGCGCGGCCGCGGGCGGGGCCGCCAAGGGAGCCGACCCCAGAATTAAACCCACCAAACCCTCCGCAAAACCCCCCCGGATACCCCTCGCCTCCGCGATCCCCGCCCGGAGCCCCACCACGCCGCAGAGAACGACGGCCGGCGCGGAGGATTCGGGGGGAGGGCCGGAAATGGCGGCGTGTGGGTCAGGGTCTGGAAGAAGACGAGGGTTTGCGGGGCCTAGAAAGCGTGAGGGCAAAGGGCGGAGAGGGCTTCCTGTGGGAGGGCAAGTGAAACGGCCGGAGTCTCGCGCCGCGCAGGCGGAGCGCCGCCGAGAATGCCGTCGGGTCGGTGCATCCGGCTCTAGTGACGCGTGGCTACAGCTCTTTTGTTTGGATGCTAGCGGGCTCCTTCCGAGTCCTGTCACGCTCAAATGACGGTACTTGGAATAGAAGCAGTGACTGGCGCGTGGGGCCAGGTGGTCTTTTAATCAGTAACTTCAAAAGCATTTACTGTTCCTTTACCGTTTCACGACAAATCAATGTGCTGCACTTTTAATTCAGCATTTTGTGCTGAATTATTTATATCATCATGGCCGCTGTCAAATAGCGTGCTACCCTTTACAGTAAACATTTTCATTGTATGGGGGTGGTCCCAGATCACTGCACATTTTTGTTATACAGTTAGTAAGACTGAAACCAGTTAACCGAATCTCTCTTTAAAACCCACCACGTTAGCAGATTTAATGTTATAAATTTTTTTCATGAAACTAGTTTCATTGCAGTTATCAGAAGTAAAACTATATAATCTAACTAGATGAGTTTTATAGGAATAAAATAAAACTCGTCTCACATCCATAAAACTCTCTTGTTCTTGTTTTTTTATAATCACATTAGTAAATTTAATCTATAAAACTTTACTAAGATTGATCTAAGAGGAAAAAAACAGAAATTATTGACGGTGGATAGTACTGTGGCTGTCTCTTATACACATCTAGATACAAACAGAGGTCCACCAATGAAGTGGAAAGGAGGTAGACCAAGATAAGCACTTTTAGCCCAGTCTCAGTGGGAGGGTCATCGATACAGTTATCTAGACTTGAATCTTAAGAACCGTGCCAGTGGAGGGTCCATGATCCTCCTCTTACATTTCATGACCCTCCTCTTTTTTCTCTCATAATACTATTGGTGCATGTTATTAAATTTAATGTCTATGACCCTCCCGTGATATTCCGACGCGCTTTTGATCGATGTCCGTTGTACTTTTGTCTACAGAGACATAGAATGCCATTTAATGATGAAGATATTGTCCACACGGGCCATGCATTTGGTGATCTCCACGTTGTATGTAGAAGAGCACTTGAACACTTCCACGACCATCTAACGTGCGCAGCAAATGGGTCGTGTATTTTATGCGGTTGTACCGTTATCAACGTAGACATAAAACGCACTTTTATAATGAAGATATTGCCCGCGCCATTTGGTGCCTCTGTTAAAGTGTACCGTGTATATAAAGGTAAGCAAATGTTAGTGCGTGGACGAGTTAAGAAAAAAAGGGGGGGAAATGCAAAGGGTAAATAAATGATAGTAGGATACCGAGTATATAAAGGCAAGCAAATGTTAGTGCGTGGACGAGTTAAGAAAAAAAAAGGGGAAATGCAAAGGGTAAATAAATGATAGTAGGATTCGAACACGAGCAGGAGCTGAAAAACGAAAATGATATAGCGGATAAAAAACGTGGTCGGCAGGATTCGAACCTGCGCGGGCAAAGCCCACATGATTTCTAGTCATGCCCGATAACCACTCCGGCACGACCACTTTGATGAATATTATAACCAGTACATCATTAAAAACTTTCGGCCTCCACAGTAACGAATAGAGAAACTGAGCTGTGGAGTTGATCATCCATGGTGTAAAAAGGAAGTTGCCAGTGGTTTGGTGACTGAGTTTTACCGCGTGAGTGGACGTTCATGTTGCATGACATTCTCCTTGTATCTCGTGATCTCGTCACGTAGATAGGGCTATGTCATGGACACTCCATGACAAACTTTGAGTTTATCTGCATGCCATCGCTTCGACCCCAGAAGATGACAGATTAAACCAGAGTCTCGAATCCAAAAACTCAACTTCGTATATCTTTTTTTTTCCTGTCAAACTTGCTGATTTGAAGAATGTTTTAGGCCGATATATCATGCATATTCATACTAGTTACATGGAAAATCAAGATTCCCGTTTTCTGCTTCAGTGCTTAAGAGAGAAAACTCTGGCAGAACGTTGTGTTGAGAAACCAGATGCAGAATGAGGCGATGATCAACCTCCTGTGGCTGTAGCAAAGCATATCCCGGCAGACTTATGGAGTCACTGATTGCCTGTACGAAGTGCAGTAGGGACATACCCGGTGGTATTTCAAAATGGAACTGTCCATGTCCTTGACACATTACGGTCTGTATTCTTCCATATACCCTCCAAACGTATACAAAGTACCAAAGTCTCATAAGGGCATGTACAACGGCCGGCGAGAGCCGTAGACATGCAAGGGACTTTTTACGAAAACCTCCTCCCGCGCGGTGCGTTGCTCGGCGGCTGTCGTCTCGTTCGGCGACGGCTTGGGCTCGTGTTCCCAGGAGACTCGACGAGGGAGGAAGCCGCTGTACGAGTCGTCGCGCGGAGACGACGCAGGAGCTGGATCCGGTGCGCGGCGCAGGGATTCGCTTGGCGCGCGAGCTTCGCGCCTTCTTCTCCCGCCAGATGAGCTCCCTCCCCTGTTAAATACTTCCTTCGTCTCGCCCATGGAACCCTAGTCGCAGTTGGTCCCGATCTCGACTATGTCGCGGCAGGCACGGAAGGAGGCGGCGGCGGCGGCGCAACATCTCCCGCGGATGGATGCGGCTCGGAGCTCTGCACTTTGATTAGATGTTATTCAGGGAAAGTATTGCCCTGCACTTGGTAAATTTCAGGAAAGTATTGTTCTGCACTTTGATTAGATGTTATCCAGGAAATTTTAGGGACTTGGTAAATTTTAGATGATAATTGAAGTGAGTTTCTCTATGCTATGATAATCTGTTTAAATCTACTGATTCAATCTTTTGCTGTCAATTGTCAATCTGTTGCTATCTATTTTGACTCTGAGTGATATTTTGCTGCTATTTAAAACCTGAGATTCTGTTATGCTCGTATACTTGCAAAATATTTGGTACATGTAGAGTGATCAAGTGAAGTCGGAATCTGTTATGCTCGTATACTTGCAAAATATTTGGTACATGAATCTGTTGCTATTGTTTTCTGAATGTGGCTTTAAAAATGATATGATAATTCGAATGTCACTTCTCTGAATGTCTGAATGTCACTTCTTTGAATGTCAGTCTGTATGTATGATAACTGTGGCTCATCTGAAAATTAGCTGGCAATCTGTATGCTAACTGTATGCTTGTCAGACTGATGCCTGTCAATCTGAATTTTAGTTCTTTTCCATACAGGAAATGCTGATGGTGCTGCCAGGTAGAATGTTGATAAGTTGAGGATGGTGTCCCGTCAGATTTTAGGATATTTTTGTTTTGCCTTATGTGAAATATCGTCTGAACAATGCATGTTATCTGTTTATGTGAAATGTCGTCAGAATTTGGGATGTTTTTGTGTGCCTAATGTGAAATGTAGTCTGAACAATGCAAGCCGTCACAATGCAAGTTATCAGTTTTTTTTGCGCTAATTTATGTCATCTGAAGTGCATTGTCTCATGTATGCAACAAAAATGACTACAAAGATCAAATATGCACTAGATCATCATGATTTGTGTGTCAAAGGATGAATTAAACACCCTGCAGACAGCAAGCTGTCTATACCATTGTATAAAACTGTCTGTTTAAGCTCTACACGGTTGTACTTGCCCTAAGATTGGTCCACAGATACAGCCTAACCCTTTTAAAGATGTGCTGAAATCCCTCGCCAGGCACTACACCAAAAATGTAGATGTAGTGAATTAAAATTAGATTAAAAGCGATGGAACAATGCTCAGCACAGAATCCAATTACCACTCTGCATTCATTTACGTGTATGTCATATACATCCACACTAACACGGGTACTTCAGTAGTTCAGTGTCATATATATATACATCCCAAGCACATAAGAAAATAAAGACGTAACACGGGTACAAAAGAAAAACGAACTAGGGTAGGCCTAAATATCATTCCGCATGAACGGAAACTTGCAATGTCTTCCACAACTGTGCAGTTCCAAATTACAAGCAGTCCACACATCTGCTGACTGCAGGATCTTGCATAGTATGCTCGCCATTAGCAAGGCGATTGACACTGGTTGGCTGGGGACTATGGTATTACTAGCTCTATGTCACCGGTCACACATCTCAGAGGTGTCCCAGCACAGGCCATGGAGTCACTCCATTGGCAGGAAGCATAGGCTTTATGATTGGAGCTCGCCGCAGCCTCGATGTGGACTCATTCAGACGTGATGCTTGGCCCTTGAACTGGGATGCCTTCTGCAGAGACATACAAGACCAGGATAAAACTTTCAGTCAGTAAGAAGCATTGCAAAGTGCATGCAGAACTAAGGGGTTACGAGGTTTACATAGCAAAAACTGTTAGGACAGACTGAATAAAGATCGATCAGAGCATCATATCCCAACATTTCAACCAGAGATTCGTCGAAACATTGATTCAGAATACACCTTTCACAGGGTTGTGCACAGAGCTATAGGGAAATACTCTGGTAATTCAATTTTACATTTGCTCTGTTCTATCACCGGGTCCTAATCAGTTGAAGCAGCCACAAATGTTACTGGGAGTAGCAAGACAAACTTATCTATTTCCTTATGTTTTGTTGTCTGCTTCGCCTTCGGCATAAACAGCACAAGACAAGCAGGGAACAGTGTCTGATGAAGGGAAACTCCATCATATATTCAGATAAAGAAAAGCATATGCAGTGTCTGATGAAGGCACATGACTGGTTATTGCTAAAGCTCAGTATCAGTTTCTACAAACGATCCAGGAAGCAGCGTGTGAAGAAGGCAAAATTCACAAATCACAATTCACAAGCAAGACACTTGCGGGGAAGAGGATCGAGAGACGTCACCTTTTCGTCGAGGACGAGGCGGACACGCCCCATGGCCTTGCTCTGGCGGCGCATCCGGTACAGCCGGCGCCCGAGCACGGCGAAGCCGAGCAGCGCGACTGCGAACGGCACCGACCAGGCGCTCCTCGCCGCGCGCAGGGCCCACACACGCAGCGCGTCCAGCGGCAGCTTCCACCACCGCACAGGCCCTCCTCCCTTCGCCACCGCTCCCTCGCCCCCCTCCGCGGCCGCCGCCGCGCCGGCCTCCGCGCTGGTCCGCTCCACCGGTTCGGTCACCTCGACCTCCGGCCTCTCCCCGTCGGAGGACGAGTCCGACCACAGCGCCGCTCGGTCACGGCCGGGGAAGAGAAGATCATCCGGGTCCGGCTCCACCCAGCTCGAGTTGTCCGACGCCGCGAGAAGCCCCTCCACCTCCTCCTCATCCTCCTTCGACAGCGACGCCCTCCTGGGGTACTTGGCGTCGGAGCCGAGGTCGAAGTAGTCGTGCTTGATGGCGCCTGCGTCGTCCTCCCGCCACCGCCTGCGTACGTTCGGCCGCCGCCTTGGGGGACGCGAGCAGGAGCTCCCAGTCCTCCTCCATCTTGCGGAGGTCTCCGGCTAGGGTTCGGGTGGATTCGGAGGCAAAGAGAGGAGAAGGGAGGAAAGGGGAGAGCTGTGTGGCGTGTCGGGTGGGGAAGGGGTTCGAAGATTCGCGGGATTGGAAGGAAACTGTGGTTATTTGCGGTTGATTGAGTTTTGCGTTTAAGGGAGAAACGGAAGGAATGGGATGGAATTGGATTCTTTCTGTTGGCCGCATGAGTCATCTTCTGATGATGCGCCGTGAAGTGATTCAGTGGTCGTTAGTAAACCGGTGGATTTTAGTATTTTACAGAACTGGGGCATTTGATTGAACCGGAGTTTACAAGAAGCCATGGGATCAATTGCTACCTGCAGACTTAATAACTGTAGAATGCAATGTATGCTTCATCAGAAAATTTAACCAGATCTACAGCATTTGAGGATAATTTTTAATCAGATTTACAGATTTCAGGTAGAAGATCATGCTGATTTCTCCGGACAATCCAGTTAACTTTCACTAAAGTTGCGCTCGAGATTTTTTTTCCCCTACTTAGCTTAGCTGTACTGCTTCTGATAAGCAGTCGCGGAATCTGAAAGTTTGATCGAATGACCTACTGCCATTCTGATAAGCGAGCACGCCCAAAAGAAAATGAGGACGAAATGTGAAATGAGCCCAGATTTTTAGAGGACTAAATGCAGAAAGTGTGCTTGGTAGAAGCGGCGGCTGCGAACCTGGAGATTTTCCATGGGTTTGGCGTCGTCCTCTGATTCAATTTTACATTTGCTCTGTTCTATCACCGGGTCCTAATCAGTTGAAGCAGCCACAAATGTTACTGGGAGTAGCAAAACAAACTTATCGAATTCCTTTTGCTGTGTTCTCTGCTTCGCATTTGGCATAAACAGCACAAGACAAGCAGGGAACAGTATGTGATGAAGGGGAAGTCCATCATATATTCAGAGAAAGAGAAGCATATACAGTGTCTGATGAAGGCGCAGGACTGGTTATTGCTAAAGCTCAGTATCAGTTTCTACAAACGATCCAGGAAGCAGCGTGTGAAGAAGGCAAAATTCACAAATCACAATTCACAAGCAAGACACTTGCGGGGAAGAGGATCGAGAGACGTCACCTTTTCGTCGAGGACGAGGCGGACACGCCCCATGGCCTTGCTCTGGCGGCGCATCCGGTACAGCCGGCGCCCGAGCACGGCGAAGCCGAGCAGCGCGACTGCGAACGGCACCGACCAGGCGCTCCTCGCCGCGCGCAGGGCCCACACACGCAGCGCGTCCAGCGGCAGCTTCCACCACCGCACAGGCCCTCCTCCCTTCGCCACCGCTCCCTCGCCCCCCTCCGCGGCCGCCGCCGCGCCGGCCTCCGCGCTGGTCCGCTCCACCGGTTCGGTCACCTCGACCTCCGGCCTCTCCCCGTCGGAGGACGAGTCCGACCACAGCGCCGCTCGGTCACGGCCGGGGAAGAGAAGATCATCCGGGTCCGGCTCCACCCAGCTCGAGTTGTCCGACGCCGCGAGAAGCCCCTCCACCTCCTCCTCATCCTCCTTCGACAGCGACGCCCTCCTGGGGTACTTGGCGTCGGAGCCGAGGTCGAAGTAGTCGTGCTTGATGGCGCCTGCGTCGTCCTCCCCGCCACCGCCTGCGTACGGTTCGGCCGCCGCCTTGGGGGACGCGAGCAGGAGCTCCCAGTCCTCCTCCATCTTGCGGAGGTCTCCGGCTAGGGTTCGGGTGGATTCGGAGGCAAAGAGAGGAGAAGGGAAGGAAAGGGGGAGAGCTGTGTGGCGTGTCGGGTGGGGAAGGGGTTCGAAGATTCGCGGGATTGGAAGGAAACTGTGGTTATTTGCGGTTGATTGAGTTTTGCGTTTAAGGGAGAAACGGAAGGAATGGGATGGAATTGGATTCTTTCTGTTGGCCGCATGAGTCATCTTATGATGATGCATCGTGAACTGATTCAGTGGTCGTTAGTAAACCGGTGGATTTTAGTATTTTACAGAACTGGGGCATTTGATTGAACCGGAGTTTACAAGAAGCCATGGGATCAATTGCTACCTGCAGACTTAATAACTGTAGAATGCAATGTATGCTTCATCAGAAAATTTAACCAGATCTACAGCATTTGAGGATAATTTTTAATCAGATTTACAGATTTCAGGTAGAAGATCATGCTGATTTCTCCGGACAATCCAGTTAACTTTCACTAAAGTTGCGCTCGAGATTTTTTTTCCCCTACTTAGCTTAGCTGTACTGCTTCTGATAAGCAGTCGCGGAATCTGAAAGTTTGATCGAATGACCTACTGCCATTCTGATAAGCGAGCACGCCCAAAAGAAAATGAGGACGAAATGTGAAATGAGCCCAGATTTTTAGAGGACTAAATGCAGAAAGTGTGCTTGGTAGAAGCGGCGGCTGCGAACCTGGAGATTTTCCATGGGTTTGGCGTCGTCCTCTGACAAAGATTCGATTTCGTTTCTCATTGCACAACCCCAAAATCCCGTTCGTCCGTTGCAGGTTTTCTCTGCTCGAGTGAGAGCCAAGTTTTGGAGCCTACTCGTCGTAGTCGAAATCGTTGGCAAAACGGAATTAAAATTCGTTGTGTTTCAGACAAACTTACGGGCTGTTGCTCGCCGGGCCCTTCGAGTGCAGTAGCGACGCGCCGACGCTGAAAGCCTGAAACGGCGTAAGGGGCGGCTAATTTGAAAGGCACGAGTCTGTCCACGTCGACGGCTCAGTTCTTTCTGAGGAACGAATGATTCTTTCGATGTCCAAACAAGCACCTCAAATTTTTCCTAGGGAAATGATCGCAGTGGATGCGGTTAAAACTTTCTTTTCTTCTGATGATATTCTCTGTTTAGGCAGGAAAATCAGCTCACACAAACGATCGCGGTACGTGCTAGCTCGGCCTTATTCTCATCATCGTCGTCTGTTTTGTGCCGTCCCCTCCTGCATCTTCTCGACCTAGTGAAACACACGGCTAGCTGTTCGTATGTTCGTTCAGAAAGGGTGATTGTCCATGGCTGCAATGAAGCTTTCATGGACAGGCCGCAGCATCTCGTTCAACGCCGCCTCCAAAGCTCGGTTAACACCAGCAGAATCAACCGCGCCACTCGCCAGCAACAAGAGCTTCCATGTTCCCAAACGCCACGTCACCCTTCTCCTTCCGAGCCACGTCAGCCGGCCGTCCTCCATGAACATGGCGCGCCTCGGATCATGGCCATGGCCGCCGACGCCATCGTCGTCCCTGCGCAGCAGATCACTAGACCTTGTTTCGCATTGAAATATCTGGGATAGGCAGACTCGGACTCGGCAGCCTTGTACTCCGTACAAAGGAAGAGCGATCAGTCGAGGGCTTGTTCAGTTCCAAAAAATTTCCAAAAAGCAACTCCTAAATACACTATGCAAAAAAAAATTTTCCGTCACATCAAAATGTCATAACATGTATGGAGTAATAAATGTAGATGAAATCAAAAACTAATTGCACAATTTTATTGTACTCTGCGAGACGAACATTTTGAGCCTAATTAATCAATTTTTAAACAATTTTTGTACATACAAACGAAATGCTACAGTGGCGCGATTCCCAAAACTCCCAATTTCAATTTTTCGCATATACAAACGAAAATGCTACAGTAACGCAATGATTACGAAGAGACATCTATCTCTCAAATTCACCCTCCCAAATTTGCATCTTGTTAGGCCCAAGTCCATCTCTGGATCCGGATTCCGGATCGATCACTATCACTACTCCTTCCCAAAAGTCATTACCAGTTGCTCTTGCTCTGTGCAACGGGGCACGTTGGCTTTCCTGAGAGGCTGAAAGCGAAATATGTCTAGTACACGTTTTAGTTGCTCCAAGTTAGTGGAGAAAAAAATGGGCCTGCACATCGTTTGTTTCGTTGAAACACGAAAGTCATCAGCAGTTAGTCAGCGAAAGTCTGGAGTTTGGCCGCCGCCGGCAAAACTCAGTGCGTGCAGCTGTAAGGATCATCAGCCGTACGCCGTTGCTGTTTTACGACTCCTATGCAGTTGAAGTGCACACGTCTGAAGTTGACTGTTTGAGCTCTTCCTACCACGGCGCAGCCTGCACTTTGCTGGAGTCATCGCCCCTAACTTAGGCCATGTTTCTTTTCTCCGCCGAAATTTTTTTTCAAAGGAAATCTTGCATGCATGGAGTACTAAATGAAGTCTATTTGTAAAAATTTTTTTAGAAATGAGTGCAACTTTGCGCGACGAATCTAATGAGCCTAATTAATCTATATTTTGCTACAGTAATGTTACAGTAACCATTCTCTAATCGTGCGGTAAAAGGCCTCATTGGATAGATCTCATGAAATAGTGCAATGTTGTAAGGATAGTTTTGTAAACTGCCTTTATTTGATACCCTTAATTATTGGTCAAAGGGGTGAAAAAAAATTTCCACCCAAAAAATGCCCTGGGTTAGCAGGTCCACATTGGCACTGCGGAGCTCACAGGAGGATTCGACACTTACTCCTTCCGTTGTGAAAAACTGACGTTTAGGACAGTGACACAGTCTTCAAAACATAACTTTGACCTCTTGTTATTATAAAAATATTTATCAAAGAGTGATATATGTATACTTTTATGAAGTATTTTTCAACACAAATCTATTTATATAGTTTTCACATTTACAAACTCAACAACTTAAAAGTTATTAAAGATTTATATTTTCAATATTTGATCTAAACGTTGTGCTAACGTCAGTTTTCTCAGAACGGAGGGAGTACCTGCTACCGTGGTAGTACTGCAGTTTCATGAGGAATAACCAAGCGTCACTTAAACCAGAGTCTTTTTTTTAGCGTACTTAAACCAGAGTCTTTGTTCAAAAAAAAAACTTAAACCAGAGTCCTGCTCTTCAGGACAACTTATGCAAAACGAGATCACCTGAATTTTCAAACCTGCTTTTCTCTACTTTCCCATTTTATACTCCCCGAGTTTTTGTTCTCTAGCTTAATCGCGTCGCGCGAGAAGGAGAGACCGATGGATTGCACTAATTTTACCGTGTCTCATGGCAGTTTTTTTAGTCGATCAAGACCATGATCACACACTCTTTAGCATCTCGTCCGTATTGACATGGTCGGTGACGCCGGCGCCGGCGCCGGCGCCGCCGTGGAGCTGCACACGAAAATGTATTGCCGGTAGTACGTATGCGAAGCATTGAGGCACGAGGCGCCATCGCTGCACCTGACGCGAACGTTTCACCCTCGGGAATCGCCGGCATATCCAGTTCCACGGCCACCGGAGACCACGACGGCCCACGGCGGCGATGGCGTTGCCGGCGGGAACGGGTCTGGTGTCCTACAACGCGGCCATCTCCCGCTGCGCCCGCGCGGGCCTCTACCCGCGCGCGCTGGCCCTGTTCCGCGAGATGCGCGGCCGTGGCCTGCGCGCCGACGAGTACACCCTCCCGCCGCTCCTCAACTCCGCCGCGCTGCTGCGCGCCCCGCCCGCGGCGCGCGCGCTGCACGCGCTGCTCTTCCGCGCGGGCCTCGCGTCCCACCTCCACGTCGCCAACGCGCTCGTCGACGCCTACGCCAAGCTG
>OAMR01000006.1:3172121-3191524 GCA_900205405.1 Echinochloa crus-galli
ATAAGCCCATGATCCTCCCTCCTCACGGGGCTCGCGCGCGCCGGCGCCCACGACGCGGCCGTCCGCGTGTACCACGGCATGGTCGCCGCGGGGGTCGCGCCCGACGCGATCGTCGCCGCCGCCGTGCTCAGCTCCTGCGCGGGCTCCACCAGGCTCGAGCTGGGGCGGTCGGTGCACGCCGCCGCGGTGCGCCGCGGGCTCGAGCCGTTCCTCTCGGTGGGGAACTCGCTCGTCTCCATGTACGCCAAGACCGGCGCGCTGCGTGACGCGCGGGAGGTGTTCGACGCGATGCCGGCGCGGTGCACCATCACGTGGACGGCCCTGATCGTCGGGTACGCACAGAACGGCCGGGGAAGGCGGTCGCTGGAGATCTACGCCGACATGGTCCGGTCCGGGTGCCGGCCGGACTACGTGACCTTCATCGGCCTCCTCTTCGCGTGCAGCCACGCCGGCCTCGTCGACGCCGGCCGGGCTCACTTCCGGTCCATGGTGACCGACCACGGCGTCGCTCCGGGGCCGGATCACTACGCGTGCATGGTGGACTTGTTAGGCCGGGCGGGGCGGCTGGAGGAGGCCATGGACCTCCTGGACCGGAGCTCGACGGAGCTGGACGCCACGGTGTGGAAGGCGCTGCTGGGCGCGTGCCGGGTGCACCGGAACGCCGAGCTCGCCGAGCGCGCCGCCGAGATGGTGTGGAGGCTGGACCCGGCGGACGCCGTGCCGTACGTGATGCTCTCCAACCTGTACTCCCGGGCGAGGAGATGGGGCGACGTGGCCAGGGTCCGCGCGCTGATGAAGTCGAGAGGGGTCAGCAAGGAGCCTGGGTGCAGCTGGGTCGGGGTGAACGGCGCGACGCACGTGTTCCACGTCGAGGACCGCGGGCACCCGCGCGCGGCGGAGATCTACGGGAAGGTGGAGGAGATGACGGAGAGGATCAGGGCGGAAGGGTACGTGCCGGACACGGACTGGGCGCTGCAGGACGAGGCGCCGGAGGGGAGGGAGAGGGGCCTGGCGTACCACAGCGAGAGGCTCGCCGTGGCATTCGGGCTGCTCGCCGTGCCGGCGGCCGCGCCCATCCGCGTGTTCAAGAACCTCAGGGTGTGCGGCGACTGCCACGCCGCGATCAAGATGGTCGCCAAGGTTTATGGCAGGGAGATCATACTGAGAGATTCGAACTGCTTCCACCACATGAAGGATGGGGCTTGTTCTTGTGGTGATTACTGGTAGGGAGATGCGGCGGAGTTTTCACTGTATGATTTTGGCAGATTCACAGTAGGCTTGTGAATGTTCATGATAGAGTGAATCGGCGGTGTGAGAAAATAGGAATTTGAACTCATTGAGAACGGATACCACAATGGCAAGACATCAAATTCCCTCAGAAAATGCTCTGAATTTCCATTAGATGATTGCACCAAAGGTGCCAGTGATGTACAATACAATGTGCTAGTATACTACTATCCAGAGCGCCCTTTCTACTATTGTGTCCTACCATTCTAATCGTCGATCTCCTTTACAGCGTCCTGAAAAAAAAACAGAAGAAAGAGAGCGATCAGTATTATCCCGATGCAATCGAGCAACAGATTAGGCGTGAAAATATTTCCCAAGCATTCACCGGAGTTTTGCTATCTGGGGATATATAATAAATAAGTTTTATGTCATGCATTTTGCAGGAATCTCATTTGTGAATTGCCACATTATATAGTTATGTATATAGTCCATACCAAAAACAAAAGGTCGTTACCTTTGCAAGCCTTGTTACATAAAAAGCGGCAACGGCTGTAAATAATAACCCTACGCCCAGTGTCCATAGTTGGCCATGGCCATTTCCTCCCAAACCAATCTCTGATTCATCTTGCTGTGAAAATGAGAAAGCAATATTATTATTCCATTCAAGCCACTAATATTTTTTTCAAAGGTCATACAACACCTTCAATTCAAATAGGAAAACTAATAGGGACTATTTTGCTCACTATAGTTGCACCTTTCTCATCAGTCCTCACCCAGAAAGGGTATCACTATATTAAGAATCAACAGAACTATGTGATACTCTTATCGCCAACACCAGATTCTAGTACTCATGAAATATTTAAACTGCTACACCAAAGATAAGAACAACAACTGCTAAAGATAATTAAACGTTAAGTGATATCTTGAGGTGGTCTAAGATGTCCATCAAAATATGTCGACATCTCAATTCTCAAGTATTCTTGCCTAGAATGACTCTTCAGAATTGTCATGCTGGCTGCTGTACACTAACTAGGTCAATAACTCTGGAGGTGCAACATATGAGCAGGAGCCCATATGGCACACGTGCACAGGTGTTCTTACTAGCAAACTTGGAACAGAGCAGCCTAGCAGATATTAGAAGCTGGAAAATAACTTGATGCTACAAAACATTTGGATGTTAAAGAACAGATCCACTTTTCTGGCAGTGGAAGTACTTTTTATTGAAGATGAACCCAAAAGCTACTGATGATCGAAGAACTTACAATTATAGCTCGCCCGAATGCACCAGCACTGACATAAGCCCATGATCCTGGAAGCATTCCCAACCAACTGCACGTGAATGACACAAAATGGTTATATCAGAGGTAACAGGATTTTTGAAGAAAATAACCATAGAGTTAGTCTCACAAGATAAAGTTTCAACCGTGGTTAACAAGAAAGTGATAGTCTCAACAACATAACCTGTATCATATGAAATTTGCTAGAATTATTTTTGTCTCATAAAATACACATTTCCAGATTGGTAATAATGCATCTCATGGCATGCAGAAGTAACTAGGTTCTCACTAAATGCAGCTTATGATACAGAAGTTATGATCTACACGGTAATTCTCTTATATACACAGATGATGCCACACTAGACAGCAAGCACCAAGCAAGAAAGAGAGAAAAACTAACCTGCCCAAGACATACGGCAAGAACTTCACTGAAGTCAAGCCATATAGGTAGTTCCCAAGGGAGAAAGGCAGTAGGGGACTCAAACGAAGCAGAGTAACAACCTTAAATCCATTTTCACCAATTGCTTTATCGATTGCTAGAAACTTCTTATTTCCTTCAACCAATTTGAGAATTCGCTCTCTGGCAAAGTATCTAGCAATAAGGAAGGCTATCGCTGCAGCTACCTACAGATCAATAGAGTTCAGTAAGGAAATGTAACTGTTTGCAGAATTAACAGCACAGGTGATATTGTTGCAGGGTTACTTACTGTTCCACTGATTGAAACAATAATTGTACCAGTGACACTGCCAAATAATAGTCCAGCTGACATGGTTAAAGGAATTGCTGGAATTGCGAGAACCTGAAATGAAGAAAAATAATATTCATAAGCTATATGATGCATGTGGCAAAACTTATTCAACTTTATGTTATAATCTGAAGGTGACTGCTACTGCCATGGATATGATAATAAGATGCTACAACAACATCATGAGAATGAACCAAGGTTGCTAATTTGAACATACCTCTAATCCTGCATATACAAGTACAAACAGAGCATATCCAGCAGGACCATAACCTGTTCACATAAGGCAACACAGCAGTTAAGGCCCAAAAAAATCCAACTAAGGAACATGTACAACAATTCCATGCAGTTGATCAGTTCTGTGGTTCTTATTTTCACATATACTCCGTATCACACGGCCAGACCATATTGAGCAATGCACAGAGTGACCAAAATGGGCAGACAGTGACTTAATATTAGGATTCCCAGACAGGGGTAAATGTTGATTCTAATGCTATCATTGTCAACTGATTCATAACCCAATAAAGACCTGTACTTCTTTGGCACCCACACATTGCAAACTGTACACATTTGACATGTCGTTGAAAACACCAGTTCAAGTCCAATGGCTTTGATCGAAGTCCAAAAATAGTCGTATCCAATCACCAGCTAAGCATAAGCAAGCAAAAGGAAATAAGAACTGAGCAAAGGTTTATTAGCCCATTACCATCAATGAACCCTGAGAACTGCGTGAGGAAGGAGTTGATCTGGTCCTTGTACACGTACCCGGCCGCCCCAAACCCCCCAACGAACCCAATCAAAAGCGCTCCAGCAAGCAGCGTCCCTGTGACAGCGCCGGCGCCGCCATCGCCCTCCGCCTCCTCCTCCTCCTTCTCATCGGCGGCTGGGCGGCGGTCCTTGGGGTTGCGGCCCCCGCCGCCGCCGCCGAGGCGGAAGGGGACGTTGGGCGAGGCCTTGCGGAGCGTAGCCTTGTTGGGCTCCCGCAGCGAGGAGAGAAGCGGCTGGAACGCCCTCCCCCGGTGCAGCAGCCGCCGCCGCCACGGCGAGGCCCCGAGCGCCGCCGGCGGCGAGAAGTGGGAGGAGAGGACGGGGGAGGGGGAGAGCTGCGGCGAGAGGTGCGGCTGCCTCATGGAAGGGGCGTGGGAGGGTGTCAGGGAGTGGGCCCGGCGGCTTCGTTTACTGCGTGGTGGGGTGTGAGGCCATTAGAGCGCCGAAGCGATAAGAGGACTAGAGGGAGCAGGGGAGGAGGAAGGCGCCGGAGGGGAGGAGAGGAGACGAGACGAAGGAGAGGAGCACGTGGCACCATGTGGGGCAGTGAAGCTGTGGAGTGGGCCCGTTTTGTCAGTGGGATGTTTGCCTGGTTCTTCCAGGGGTATCTCAGAGAAGCTCCTGGAGCGATTCCATCTGCGTGGTCTGCAAAATTCTTTGGTTTCAGAACAGCACGGCACTTGGGTTGATATTTTCAGAATTTCAGCAAGACCAGTATGAAAGAAGTATCCAACCGAACAAATGTTAGGATGATGATGATGACATGAGGTCTCATTATCTCACCATTTAGGTAACATTTTCTGGATTTTTGGATCGTTGATACAACAGGCCAGGAGTTACCAGTTTGTACGCGTTTGATAGATTTATGCATGTGTGTCTTTGTGCTGGCTGGATGCCTTATTTGATCGTTCAGGACCCTGCCTCCCTTTGAGTATCATTTGACCGATGGGCAATTCCAGTAATAATATGGAAAATTTGCAGGAAGAAATCTGTACATTTTGTCAAAAACTACATGGCAATTCACATAAGATTAAATCAGTATTTATTTTCGAACACGATATATCTGAGCATGGGCAATAATCCAAGATGAATTGCCCAGCTGATTTCCAGTTTCAAAACCATGCCGCAATTTTTCCACTAAATACTTTGGAGCCTACCATTACACCTCAGCTTAACACTAAAGGAAATATCGAACTTTATAACCACACCGATAAAGCATGGCTTATGAACATGACTGGAAATCAGACGTCTTTTCAGAGACAGCAAATGAGAAATGAGCACCAATACATAGTATAGGTGTTAACACCAAAATTTGGCACCAGGAAGAGACTGACATGTGGGCCGGAATTGGTAAAAAATATCGTTCGGAAAGGAAAGTTTATCTTCAAGGACGTTCGGCAAAGGCATTCTGCGGTCGGGAGTCCGTCGCCGATTCGGCAAGGGAGCTGCTCTATGGAAAGCATTCGGGAACGCGTGATGACGTGGATCAAGTAAGGAAGATGCCGATCTGATGAAGAATACAAGATGAATACGGCATTTTAGACGTATTTCTTTGGAAACAAACGTTTTGTAATCGTAATCGAGTAGGAATCGTGTCAAAACCAGGGTATAAATATGAACCCATGGTGATTGTAATAGGGATCAAACAATCATACAACAAACCGGCCTCGCGCCACCTTTTCGAGTCCTTTAGTCGTGTCATCGAAATCTTCGAGAGGAACCATCGATCCGTCGACCTCCGTAAGTACCGGCAACCTTGTATCATGTCTAGTATCATGCGGTGGATTTAGATTATGATGCAAGTAGTCTTGATACCGTGCTTAGTATCATGCGGTGGATTTAAGCGTGGTTCAAGAAGGTTCCTCTGTTAGGTCATAAGCCATGCGGTGGGCTAAGATCTAGTATGGACCAAGTTATCGGCTCTATTAGATTTTGGCAAAGATCTAATAGATTCATTAAGTTACCTTGTGTTATTTGGGTTTTACTTTATGTTTAATTCATATAACACTCTTTTTGCCCAGTCTAGATTGGTTAGGTTCGGTTTTGATTCATCGCAAGACATGACCATGTTACCTTACATAGCCGAATTCAAACCAATCTAGATTGCCACGTGTCGCGGGTTCAAACTCGTTGGTTTTGTATGGATCTTGCGAATTAGAAGATTTGCATATGATTCGTCTCAAAGCATTGGAAAATATTGAGAAAAATAAGATGCGAGTTGCCAAATATTACAACAAGAAGGTAAAAGATATAGTAAAGACAGCTTTCAGATGTCCTGGACATATAGGGTTGTTTGAGTGGGTTGTCATGACCTTTGGATTAAAAAATGCTGGTGCAACTTATCAAAGGGCTATGAATTATATTTTTCATGAGGTGATCGGCAAGATTGTGGAAATATATATTGATGATGTAGTGATAATTCTAAATGATTTTGCTGGGAATCCTTCAGACACCAAAGGCTGTGTTCATGTAGAACTGATGATTGGATCCAAAGTGCTACTCACAACTTTCTTTGTCATTGAGGGCAGAGGGGCATATAGTTTGCTGCTTGGAAGAAATTTGATTCATGCCAATTGCTGTATCCCATCAACCATGCATCAACAGCTCATTCAGTGGATAGATGATGAGGTGGAGATTGTCCAAGCAGATGATTCAATAAGCGTGGCAAATATGGAACCAGCTTTTTGGGAGTATCAAGGCATAGATTGTTTCTCAGGCAAAGACTAGGGAGAAGGTCCTGTTGCACCAGCCAGCAGTGATCAACAGCCGATCAAAGCAGTCGGCTCTCATAGTAATTTTTAACGGAGAATCCAATTGATGGAACTGACGGGAAGTTAGGACGTGGATTTGTGTCGGCTGATAAGCTAGAAGAAGTGGACATTGGAGATGGTGACAAGCCAAGGCCGACATTTATCAGTGCTAACTTGAGTTCGGTTTTCAAAGAAAAGTTGGTAACATTGTTAAAAAAATACAAGGACTGCTTTGCTTGGGATTATTCGGAGATGCCCGGTCTAGACCGTTCTATTGTTGAACATCGGTTGCCGATCAAACCTGGTTACAGGCCTTACAAGCAACCACCCCGAAAAATCTACAAGGAAGAAGTGTTGGCCGATGTGAAAAAGGAGATTGAAAGATTAATAGATGCGAATTTCATTCGGCCATGTAAGTACGCGGATTGGATCTCTAATATCGTTCCTGTCTATAAGAAAAATGGAAAAATGAGGGTTTGCATAGATTTTAGAGATCTAAACAAGGCTACACCCATGGATGGATATCCAATGCCTATTGCTGATTCGTTGGTTGATGCTGCTGCTGGATACAAAGTGCTCAGTTTCATGGATGGTAACGCAGGATACAATCAGATTTATATGGCATTGGAAGATATAGTAAAGACAGCTTTCAGATGTCCTGGACACATAGGGTTGTTTGAGTGGGTTGTCATGACCTTTGGATTGAAAAATGCTGGTGCAACTTATCAAAGGGCTATGAATTATATTTTTCATGAGTTGATCGGCAAGATTGTGGAAATATATATTGATGATGTAGTAATCAAGTCATTGGATCATGAGTCCCATTTGGCTGACATAAGGAAAACTCTAGAATGCACCAGGAAGCATGGGCTTAAAATGAACCCGAACAAATGTGCTTTTGGAGTTTCAGCTGGAGAGTTTCTAGGATTTTTGATACATGAAGGAGGAATAGGAGTTGGCAAGAAAAGCATGAAGGCAATTGATGAAATTGTTCCTCCAACTAATCTTAAAGAGCTACAATCACTGCTTGGCAAGATAAATTTTGTGAGAAGATTCATATCAAACTTGTCACAAAAGGTGTTGCCCTTTTCCTCACTATTGAAAATAAAAAAGGATCAAAAGTTTGTATGGGGTGACGAACAACAAAAGGCTTTTAATGAAATAAAAGAGTACATGAAGAAGCCACCAGTATTGGTGCCTCCACAATTGAACAAGCCTTTCAAGTTGTACGTGGCGGCCGATGCCCAAACTATTGGATCGGCCCTTATTCAAGAATTTGAAGGGAAGGAAAGAGTAGTTGCATACCTTAGCCGAAAGTTACTAGATCCAGAGACACAATGACTCAAAGATGGATCAAACAGATGAAAGGAACATATGATTTTGATGTGACTAAGGCAGACAAATTATTTGAGTTCCTGGTGAAAGAAGGCCGAATCAAATTGCCAGAGGGGCATTCTATGCTTCGGCCCGATGGAGTGAAAGATAAGAGGTACTGTGGGTTTCATGATAGAAATTCTCATTCCATTAATGAATGCAGAGTCTTTAGGATGAAGATTCAGAAAGCTATCCAGGAAGGACATTTGAAATTCGACAACAAAATGAAACTGGACAGTAACCCTTTCCCTCAGAATATGATCGGGTTCTCAGTTAATATGGTAAATGCTGTTCCATCTGGAGAAAAGGGAAGATTGAAAGTTTTAACCTCAAGGAAGGCAAGACAGGATGGCTCAGTTGATCCCACTCGGCAGATCACAATTGAACAGATTCGCCAGAAAGATCTTCGGTTCCCGAATAGCCGATTTGAAGTGGGCGAATCCTTTAAACCTAGAGTTACTACACGTATTCTCCTCAACAAATGGCAGCGTCAGCAAGAAAAAGAGCGTTTTCAAAGGCGTGAATACGAGGAGGAGAAAAGAAGGCGCGAAGAAGAAAGGTTTGAGGAAGAACAAGAAGAGTATGCTCGAGAGCAGGAACGAGCGCATTGGGGGTGTGCATTCTTCAGACACTGTTGGAACGAAGGTTTAAAGCTGCCTACAAAGAATAACTGTCCTGAGTGCAATAATGGGTATGTCGAACATAGGCAAAATGTTGCCAATCGCCGATCTGTCCATGAAAGAATTGGTAGGGTGCATCTTAGTGATGATCGGCGTTTTGATGATCAACCAAGAAAGAGACATGCTGATTGCAGATGGATTGATCATGAGGAAGAAGACCGTGAGTATGTTTGGCAAAAAGGACAGTGGTGTCCACCTGGTTTAAGAAGGAGTCAGAAGAGAAGAGTTCAACGCCTGAGGAATCAAGAATTAAAGCAAGCAAGGCCTAGGATGAAATCGATATGGCTCCCAAAAGACAGGCCTGACGAACATAGTCATTCGGCTCCTACATGCATGGTATGTTTCTTGCCGAATGAATTCATGGCTCCAGCTAATCAAATTGTACAGGAAGAAATATTGCCCGATATAAATGATGCCGAACAATTTGGGTTAATGGCACAATTGATGTTGAACAAACAAGCTGTTTTTGAGAAGCCAACCCAGAATCGGCACATGAAGCCACTGTACTTGAAGGGATATGTTAATGGCAAACCATTGACCAAGATGTTTGTCGATGGAGGAGCTGCTGTCAATGTAATGCCATACACCACATTCAGGAAGCTTGGTATGGGCCTTAGAGATTTGACACCAACGAGCATAATTCTAAATGATTTTGCTGGAAATCCTTCGGACACCAAGGGATGCGTACATGTTGATCTGATGATTGGGTCCAAGACTCTGCTTACGACTTTCTTTGTCATTGAGGGCAAAGGGGCATATAGCTTGCTGCTTGGAAGAGATTGGATTCATGCAAATTGTTGTATTCCATCTACTATGCATCAACAGCTTATTCAGTGGATAGATGATGAGGTGGAGATTGTCCAAGCAGATGATTCAATAAGCGTGGCAAATATGGAACCAGCTTTCTGGGAATATCAAGGCATAGATTGTTTCTCAGGCAAAGACTGGGGAGAAGGTCCTGTGGCACCAGCCAGCAGTGATCAACAGCCGATCGAAGCAGTCGGCTCTCATAGTAATTTTTGATGGAAAATCCAATTGATGGAACTGATGGAAAATTAGGACGTGGATTTGTGTCGGCCGATAAATTAGAAGAAGTGGACATTGGAGATGGTGACAAGCCAAGGCCGACATTTATCAGTGCTAACTTGGATTCGGTTTTCAAAGAAAAGTTGGTGACATTGTTAAAAGAATACAAGGACTGCTTTGCTTGGGATTATTCGGAGATGCCCGGTCTAGACCGTTCTATTGTTGAGCATCGGTTGCCAATCAAACCTGGATACAGACCTTACAAGCAACCACCCCGAAAAATCTACAAGGAAGAAGTGTTGGCCGATGTGAAAAAGGAGATTGAAAGATTACTAGATGCAAATTTCATTCGGCCCTGTAAATACGCGGATTGGATCTCTAATATTGTTCCTGTCTATAAGAAAAATGGAAAGATGAGGGTTTGCATAGACTTTAGAGACTTAAACAAGGCTACACCCATGGATGGATATCCAATGCCTGTTGCTGATTCATTGGTTGATGCTGCTGCTGGATACAAAGTGCTCAGTTTCATGGACGGTAACGCAGGATACAATCAGATTTATATGGCATTGGAAGATATAGTAAAGACAGCTTTCAGGTGTCCTGGACACATAGGGTTGTTTGAATGGGTTGTCATGACCTTTGGATTGAAAAATGCCGGTGCAACTTATCAAAGGGCTATGAATTATATTTTTCATGAGTTGATCGGCAAGATTGTGGAAATATATATTGATGATGTAGTGATCAAGTCACTGGATCATGAGTCTCATTTGGCCGACATAAGGAAAACTCTAGAATGCACCAGGAAGCATGGGCTTAAGATGAACCCGAACAAGTGTGCTTTTGGAGTTTCGGCTGGAGAGTTTCTGGGATTTTTGATACATGAAGGAGGAATAGGAGTTGGTAAGAAAAGCATGAAGGCAATTGATGAAATTGTTCCTCCAACTAATCTTAAAGAGCTGCAATTATTACTTGGCAAGATAAATTTTGTGAGAAGATTCATATCAAACTTGTCACGAAAGGTGTTACCCTTCTCTTCACTGCTGAAAATCAAAAAGGATCAAAAGTTTGTATGGGGTGACGAACAACAAAAGGCTTTCGATGAAATAAAGAGTACATGAAGGAACCACCAGTATTAGTACCTCCACAATTGAATAAGCCTTTCAAGTTGTACGTGGCGGCCGATGCCCAAACTATTGGATCGGCCCTCATACAAGAATTTGAAGGGAAGGAAAGAGTAGTTGCATACCTTAGCCGAAAATTACTAGACCCTGAAACAAGATATTCGGCTATAGAGAAGCTTTGCTTATGTGTTTACTACTCCTGTACAAAATTTCGGCACTACTTACTACATGCCGAATGCATTGTGTATTCAAAATTTGATGTGATAAAACACATGTTGTCTATGCCAATTTTGAACGGAAGCCAGATAGGGTGAAAGATAAGAGGTACTGTGGGTTTCATGATAGAAATTCTCATTCCATTAATGAATGCAGAGTCTTTAGGATGAAGATTCAGAAAGCTATCCAGGAAGGACATTTGAAATTCGACAACAAAATGAAACTGGACAGTAACCCTTTCCCTCAGAATATGATCGGGTTCTCAGTTAATATGGTAAATGCTGTTCCATCTGGAGAAAAGGGAAGATTGAAAGTTTTAACCTCAAAGAAGGCAAAGCAGGATGGTTCAGTTGATCCTACTCGGCAGATCACAATTGAACAGATTCGCCAGAAAGATCTTCGGTTCCCAAATAGCCGATTTGAAGTGGGAGAATCCTTTAAACCTAGAATTACTACACGTATTCTCCTCAACAAATGGCAGCGTCAGCAAGAAAAAGAGCGTTTTCAAAGGCGTAAATACGAGGAGGAGAAAAGAAGGCGCGAAGAAGAAAGGTTTGAGGAAGAACAAGAAGAGTATGCTCGAGAGCAGGAACGAGCGCATTGGGGGTGTGCATTCTTCAGACACTGTTGGAACGAAGGTTTAAAGCTGCCTACAAAGAATAACTGTCCTGAGTGCAATAATGGGTATGTCGAACATAGGCAAAATGTTGCCAATCGCCGATCTGTCCATGAAAGAATTGGTAGGGTGCATCTTAGTGATGATCGGCGTTTTGATGATCAACCAAGAAAGAGACATGCTGATTGCAGATGGATTGATCATGAGGAAGAAGACCGTGAGTATGTTTGGCAAAAAGGACAGTGGTGTCCACCTGGTTTAAGAAGGAGTCAGAAGAGAAGAGTTCAACGCCTGAGGAATCAAGAATTAAAGCAAGCAAGGCCTAGGATGAAATCGATATGGCTCCCAAAAGACAGGCCTGACGAACATAGTCATTCGGCTCCTACATGCATGGTATGTTTCTTGCCGAATGAATTCATGGCTCCAGCTAATCAAATTGTACAGGAAGAAATATTGCCCGATATAAATGATGCCGAACAATTTGGGTTAATGGCACAATTGATGTTGAACAAACAAGCTGTTTTTGAGAAGCCAACCCAGAATCGGCACATGAAGCCACTGTACTTGAAGGGATATGTTAATGGCAAACCATTGACCAAGATGTTTGTCGATGGAGGAGCTGCTGTCAATGTAATGCCATATACCACATTCAGGAAGCTTGGTATGGGTCCTAGAGATTTGACACCAACGAGCATAATTCTAAATGATTTTGCTGGAAATCCTTCGGACACCAAGGGATGCGTACATGTTGATCTGATGATTGGGTCCAAGACTCTGCTTACGACTTTCTTTGTCATTGAGGGCAAAGGGGCATATAGCTTGCTGCTTGGAAGAGATTGGATTCATGCAAATTGTTGTATTCCATCTACTATGCATCAACAGCTTATTCAGTGGATAGATGATGAGGTGGAGATTGTCCAAGCAGATGATTCAATAAGCGTGGCAAATATGGAACCAGCTTTCTGGGAATATCAAGGCATAGATTGTTTCTCAGGCAAAGACTGGGGAGAAGGTCCTGTGGCACCAGCCAGCAGTGATCAACAGCCGATCGAAGCAGTCGGCTCTCATAGTAATTTTTGATGGAGAATCCAATTGATGGAACTGATGGAAAATTAGGACGTGGATTTGTGTCGGCCGATAAATTAGAAGAAGTGGACATTGGAGATGGTGACAAGCCAAGGCCGACATTTATCAGTGCTAACTTGGATTCGGTTTTCAAAGAAAAATTGGTAACATTGTTAAAAGAATACAAAGACTGCTTTGCTTGGGATTATTCGGAGATGCCTGGTCTAGACCGTTCTATTGTTGAGCATCGGTTGCCAATCAAACCTGGATACAGACCTTACAAGCAACCACCCCGAAAAATCTACAAGGAAGAAGTGTTGGCCGATGTGAAAAAGGAGATTGAAAGATTACTAGATGCAAATTTCATTCGGCCCTGTAAATACGCGGATTGGATCTCTAATATTGTTCCTGTCTATAAGAAAAATGGAAAAATGAGGGTTTGCATAGACTTTAGAGACTTAAACAAGGCTACACCCATGGATGGATATCCAATGCCTGTTGCTGATTCATTGGTTGATGCTGCTGCTGGATACAAAGTGCTCAGTTTCATGGACGGTAACGCAGGATACAATCAGATTTATATGGCATTATAGGTATCTTGAACTTGTCCCAAATGGGGTGTCTGAATACTTATCGGGTCAAAGAATTATGGTGGTTTGACATTTCAACCACTGAATAAAAGCTCTTGCCACTTTTTCCCAACAAATAAAAGCATTAGAACTACATGTTCAACTGGAAAAAAGAATTGTTGCTCAATTTATATCATTATTTCAACTGCAAAAAGAATTGCTACTCTTCATCTTAGGGCCACAGCAGCACCCTCATCAAGCAGTTGCATTCTTCAGGTATGCAATGAGATCAGCACGTTCCTGTGGCTTTTTCAGTCCAGGGAACACCATCTTGGTTCCAGGAATGTACTGCATAGTAAAAACATAATAGTTTTAGTGTTGCTGTGATATTATATTAAATCAAACAATGGCACTTCACATGTCAAGAGAGAAAAATCAGATGGATAATGTTTGGTAGTTCATCATTTCACAGCTAGAATTAGTAGCAACTATACAAGCTGTTCTGCATTAATGAACATCTACGGAGCAGCAGGGTCTCACAGCATATTACTTATGTTAGGCAGTAGGAACAGAAAGAACCAGCCATCAATATAAAAATGAGATACAACTTTCAATTGAACTGAGAACAAAGCTTGCAATGCATATACTTAACAATGTGATCTACAGTGGGTACATGGTGATGAATGCACCGGCCAAGGCAGCCAGTGACAAATCTTATTGAAATTTTCAAAATATAGATGGCAGAGCAGCACATTCAACATACACTGCGGATGCTTGGATGCAACATATGCTGGTGATAGACAAAGAATGTCTCAATGAAATTATCGTAGTTCAGGGAGAATGAATGATTGTCGTACCTTCTTGGGATTAAGGAGGTAGTCATACAAAGTCTTCTCCTCCCAAATCACAGCCATGTTCTTGTTAGCTGAGGAGTAAGAGTAACCGGGAGTTGTACCAGACTGCCTCCCAAACAGACCATTCAAGTTAGGCCCTGCGAAGAATCAAGACGATTAGCATTGCAAGCTTCAAATAGTTTGAATCCCAAGCCAAGTTTATATACTATTCAATACACTATAATAGCATTGAAACTAGCACTTAAGCTGCAGTATCATGAACCAACTGCGAAGTACTACTTAGATTACTGGGACAGAAAATCTCATTGTTCAAAATCATCAGGAGTATACAGTATACTCAATATAAGATACACTTATTTGCTAATTCATGCAGACAACACCGATAACACCTATGAGGATACAACCAAACAATCCATACAATTTTCGAACCAGTTTATAATCTAACCAGGATGCTCAAGCAAACGCACCGCTCGGTAATACTGAACAATCTCTAACACCATCGCCGCTTGAAATCAGGCAATCGATCTCCAAAAGGAATCAGGTACGGAGATGCTATTAGCGTCTAACGAACTAGTAGCCCCTGGTGCTCATCTTGTTTGTGGCCGGCGCCCTTGTCGACGGTGTGGCACTGCGCACACTTTGTCTTGAAGATCTTCTCGCCGGCCGTGGGGTTCCCCGGGGGCGCCTCCGAGAACGACGCCATCGTCGTCGACGACCACGAACGGGGACTAAAGGTTTAGGGTTCTGATCGCAGTCGTAGGCGGCGACGGCGGGCGGTGCTACCGTGCGCGTGCTCGTTTAAAAAGTGGAGACGAAACCCAGCCACACACAGGAGCGGCAAGCCAAATTACCGTATTGCCCTTCCGTTCGAGGGTTTGAGCGGGCCAGCGGGGCGTGTCCGGATGGGCCGACCTGGGTCGTGGGCCTAACTCCATGACAAAGCTTATAGAGCCCAACTGATGCACGAGACGAACCGCACGGTCTCAGATCACGACTTCACGTGACCCAGAGCTCGGAGCGCGTGCGCGGAGCTGAGCTCCCAAGGAGGACACCAGCTGCGGTGCGAGCCCCGCCCACAGCTAAGCGTGGCACTGCCCAGTTTTGTTTTGCCACCCCAAGGGGTCGTCGCCGGGCGCAACGGCGGCGGCGCCGCCGCCGCCGCCGCGGCACGGGCCGGCAGGCCACTCGAGAATGTCGTCGACAAATTGGCACTTGGCACGTGCGCTCGCTCGCCACTTGCGCCAAGCTCTGGCTCCCTCGATCCCGCGAGAAAGATGCGCGTCCAACTAGGACGATTCGGCGATCCACCTGGGGGTGCTGCGACTGCGCGCGAGCGGGACCACGGCCACGCGATAGATCCATAGATCACCAAGAGAACAACACGCTGTTTTATTTTTTTACGATGCGGTGTGGAGTGAGGACGGTTTGGAGCGAGTGCTCGATGATTAAACAAACGGCGTTGGGTGATTTGTCACCAAATATATGAAGCAGGAGCACTAGTTGGCTTGGCTAGTGGCAGTGGCAGGGAAACGCTGTGAATGTGAGATGCTCCCGATGCACATGCATGCAGCACGAGTCTGTACTGAACGTACGTACGTGCGTGCCTGCCCTCTATGCGTTTGGGCGTCGCAACTTGCAAAAGACGGTCCACACTCCACAGAAACTTCTTTGGGATGCGGCTGAGTTTATGCAAGGATGTAGAGTCAGTAGCTTTTCTGGCGCTGCCGTTGTACTTGTACAAGTGAAATACAATAAGATGAACTTTTTAAGAAAAATACAGTAAGATGCCAAAATCATTGGTGATTCGCGGTGATAAACACAGCTTCCAGAATATACAGATGCCGATCTTTCATTCCATCGTGAACACAAGAAAAGAGGAAGACGGAAGAAACCGAGGTGGCGACAGGTTGTTGCGTCAGTTCCCTTTTGGGATGTTCAGGTCAGTCAGTGAAAGGGCTTTCCGACTTTGCCCAGTACTACAAAGCAACGGTCACTGCGCTTTGCTCCTGTTCGAGTCTTCGAGAGATGAGTGGTTCCAAAGGGTACAATCATAAAAACACGAAACAGATCCCACACAAACTAATGATACCTTACTTCACCTAAAAAAAATAACTAATGATGCCCACCCATAAAAAAAACACATACCTCACTACCTCAGGCATTTTAGTACCATGTAACAACGGAGGATGCACAACCGAAATGAAATTAACAAATAAAATAGGAGCGCTTAGTGGCAGAAACTGCCCGTGTGGCTCCGGACCCAGGAATCCGATGATGTACTGACAGAGGACACCAGTGCAGTAGAAAACTCATAATAGCAGGACAAAATCCACGGCAAAAAATAACCGAGCCTGCACTGTGCAGTTGACTAATTCCCTGGCGAGGAGGGGCTTTGGATTCCAGTCCAGGCAACGGGCATCTAGATCATGCACAGCTCTATGCATAAACATTTCGATAGAAACATCCGCAGACCTAGGCACGGTCAACAGCAAGCACAAAGACAGAAGGTGTAAACCGCGGAAGACTCCAAGCCAGCTGGTGACAAAATCCTTGCAAAGACAAGCTGTCAACTAGGGGCCATAGCAGGTATTGGGCCCTTCGGCCATCCACCACATCTGGTCTAGTGATATCAAATTCATACAACATCCAACCATCCAGGTGAAAATGAAACACAAAACTGAAGGGGAGAAGGATCTGAGAGGAGTCTCAACATGTATTTCTCCTCTCCTAAAAAAATCATTTCTCCTAAAATGGTCAGACATTTGCTACTACCTTGATATCTTTGCTGTTAAACTGCTTGTTTGAACAGATAAGAAAAGTGTGCACAGATATGGAAGGCCTTGGTGGTGGTCCTTGGTCCTTGTTACCCAGCGTATACTACTAATTTCTCCCAGCCATTTATACCCGGCAGCCCCTTCAATTCATGGCCTAGAAGCAAATATAATATACTCATCGCACAGCTGTCACAGAGAGGAACAGCTAAGGAATAGACGACACAGCAGAGGCCCATTCCAGCCTAGTCCATGGTGTAACTTATTGGCTAAGATATTATGAGTTGTGCAGCAGCAAAACCAACCAAAAGTGAATTCCAACTCAGCCTTCTCCAGCCAATGCCAGTGCAAGATCTAGCTACTTGCTACTTTGATAAATGGAATTAGAGTACTGGGCTAATGATGAGTCAAGCTACTTGGAAAACTTTACAAAAACCTTTTGATTGCCACAAAACTGTTATCATTAAGGTAGTAAGAGAAGGAGAGAGGAAAAAAGGGAGAACATAGTAGAGGGGCAAAAGGCACAGGTGAATACTTCTTAGTATCTAGGTACTTCCTTGAGAGGGAGCATGGGCATTGCAGCGCTTGGCGAAGATCCTGAGGGTGATCCAATTTGGACACCGCTGCGAGAAGAGAAGCCAATCTCATCTGCACCATCCTGCTGGAGCTGGTCTTCTCTTCTCGCAGCGGTGTCCAAATTGGATCACCCTCAGGATCTTCGCCAAGCGCTGCAATGCCCATGCTCCCTCTCAAGGAAGTACCTAGATACTAAGAAGTATTCACCTGTGCCTTTTGCCCCTCTACTATGTTCTCCCTTTTTTCCTCCCTCTTCTTCTTCTTCTTCTTCTCTTACTACCTTAATGATAACAGTTTTGTGGCAATCAAAAGGTTTTTGTAAAGTTTTCCAAGTAGCTTGACTCATCATTAGCCCAGTACTCTAATTCCATTTATCAAAGTAGCAAGTAGCTAGATCTTGCACTGGCATTGGCTGGAGAAGGCTGAGTTGGAATTCACTTTTGGTTGGTTTTGCTGCTGCACAACTCATAATATCTTAGCCGATAAGTTACACCATGGACTAGGCTGGAATGGGCCTCTGCTGTGTCGTCTATTCCTTAGCTGTTCCTCTCTGTGACAGCTGTGCGATGAGTATATTATATTTGCTTCTAGGCCATGAATTGAAGGGGCTGCCGGGTATAAATGGCTGGGAGAAATTAGTAGTATACGCTGGGTAACAAGGACCAAGGACCACCACCAAGGCCTTCCATATCTGTGCACACTTTTCTTATCTGTTCAAACAAGCAGTTTAACAGCAAAGATATCAAGGTAGTAGCAAATGTCTGACCATTTTAGGAGAAATGATTTTTTTAGGAGAGGCAATCAGAGCAATGCGAGTCACCCATGGACCGTTAAAATAACCAAGCGGAAGGAAGGAGGACCCTCTCCGAATCCGACACCTGAAGTAGACTGACTGGAAAATGCAGAAGAGGCCCAGAGCAGCGAACAGCGCAAACAGTGCAATTGTCAACACACCGAATGCATCGGCAGCTACTCTGGTCAGGGGCATCACCCGAAGAACAGTTGCCACGCATGCTCTCCGCTCGCATGGACAGCACAATGGCCCACAAATACCATATACTCAGCTGCCTTCTAAATCTCGATGATGGCCAGCTTCTACAGCACTGCAATCGACAAATAACTGTATAAGATTGATTACAACAAGAAAGCGAAGTTAGCAAAGACTACATAGTAGTACCAAAAAAAGAGTTATTTTCCTTCACCACCAGACACATTAATCCAACTTTATTTGATTTGGGTTCATTGTAACCTAGACCTCCAGGGCTCATACAAGGACAAATCCAACTTTAGTGATTGCGTGTGCGGTTGATACAGTACCTCAAATGCTGTAATTTGATCAGCTAAACTAGTTGGCACATAACCTAGGGCATTTAAGTTGGTGGCAAATTACTTTGAAACAGCTAGCTAAAATCTTACCATTCCTGCACTAAAACAACCATTGTTAACTCCTAACCACTTCAGAAATAGCAAGAACAGCACTTGTTAGGTCTCATAAATACTCCAATAAGCCACATATTTCCTGGCTCCCCACAGCTAAACGGTTCAAACCCATACCATTAACCACCACAGTAAGCACAGGATCACAATAAAAAGTTGCCGAAAAAGCCTCGGAGAAACTGCTCGAGCTCTCAGGAAATCACCTCAGCGAAGGATGGAGGGCGGCGGGGAGCGCCGCCAGGGGCCTCCCGGCGGCGGGAGCTGAGGCGGCCGAGAAACACCACCGAATCCGGCGATTCCTAGGTCGAAGCGGCGGCGGCGGCGAGGCGA
>OAMR01000006.1:3197639-3219446 GCA_900205405.1 Echinochloa crus-galli
AAATGAGACAAGAAGTGATGCTTATGGATAGGTCTCATTTGGAAGAAGCTTGTCAAAAGATATTGGGACAATTAAATTGAAGATATTGGATATATCTCGGATAGTTGAAGACATGGATTTCAATGTGGATTTCATGTGGATGCAAAGCAAAGCCAAACTTAAAGTGGTAAGATAAGATGAAAGGGATCAAACTAGATGGTTAGTGACGAGGTACTAAGCGAAGTGAAGGACAAGAGTCGTCTTGTGGCCGAGGAACTTTGCTAGGGTGAAGTAGCTAGTATCGAGGTTTGGTCTCTAGGCATTAATCAAGCCTCATCTAGTGAAGCAATGCAATGCATCTAGTTATTGTTGAATAAAGTGATGAAGTGGCTTATGAATTGGTAGTGGATTCTTGATCATACACTTGGAGATTCTAAGCCACTAGTTCAAGTTGGATTAGCTTAGCAAGAATGGAATGTTGAAACCCTCAAGTTGATATTGATCAAGCATGGCACAATGAAGACATAGAAGCTCAAGTTGAGAGTTATTTATTATTTGCAATCTTGAGTTTAGGAATGCCGTACTATCAAGAGGGATGCATCATTAGTTGTTGGAATACACACCAAAAAGTGCTCTTAGGACAACCCATGTGAGAAAACCTTTGAGAGGAGAGTTTTGGGGCTTAGTGTGCTGTCAGGTCCCAAACCGGTCTGACCGGTTTGGGAAACCGGTCTGACCGGTTTGGGAGCTCAGGAGTGTAACAGCTAGTTTCGTTTGAAAACCGGTCTGACCGGTTTCCAACGGCTATAACGGCTAGTTGATCTTGTTGGGGTATTTATACCCCTTGGCCCTCACCTTTGAGGGCTGCTGGTTCATTTGGGTCCCTTGAGCGTCCAGAAGCACCATAGCTTGAGCACTCGAGGTTGAGGTCTAGCAACTCATTGAAGCATTTGTTACTCTTGGAGGTGAAGCCTCCTAGACGGCTAGGCGTCGCCGGTGGGCCACCAAGGTTGTGGTGTGCCACGGATTGTTTGTGCAGGTGTGGTCTTGCCTCCTTCGGGGAAAAGATCAAGTTAGTGGAACCGAGGAGATAGCTCGACCTTTGGGTCACTAAGGGCTTCCTCAACGGAGACGTAGGATTCGCTGCGCTTTTGGGCGGCCTTTGGGCAACAGTGAATCTGAACTTCGGGAAACAACTCGCTGCGTCTCCAATTTGGTTTGCCTCACAATTTCCCTTCTAGCACATATATTTGCTTCCACTTTGATCTACTTGGTTGTGCTTGTCTTGTGTGCAGGGACTAGTTGGACCTGCTAGAAATCATCTACTGAAGCACTTCACCAAGTTTCATTTGTGCTAGAGCTCGAAAGAGGGGTTAATTTACATTCTGACTTAGTCATTTTTCCAGCAAAAGTTGATCCGGAGTATCCGGAGGTGTTGCGGAGTCTCCGGTCCTTACCCCGGAGTATCCGGCATACCCTCGGAGTATCCGGAGTTGAACTGACGTTTTAAGTGTTGGAAATTTGCACAATCACCTATTCACCCCCTCTAGGTGACATCACGGTCCTTTTCAGATACATCGCACTTAGCGGGTGTATTTGGCGCTTGACAGTGCGCCGCCGCCGTGCGCCCATGATCACGGGCGGCGGGCGCGAGACTGGGCAAGTCGACCGCAAGATCCTACCGCAACCCCATCTTCAAAGCTAATCTCGCGATGCATGTTCGGCCCTGCTACACTAGCACCACCGGGCCAGGTTCGAAGTAACCACGCATTATTCAGTGGTACTGGTTCCTGTAGACAACGACATGTCGCGCCACGGTTTCTCCGCGCCCGGCCTGCCCCTGTTCGCTTCGCACGTTGCTCGTGCTCGGGCAGCCATGCCAGGCCAGCCGCGAGGTCAGTCAAACGCGACGCATGCACACCCGCCCGCACCCCCTGGCCCCCTGGATCTCCGCCGACGGAGTGAACGCGAGCCCTGCAGCCGGGCGGACGGAGGTGGGGATCCGCCGGCAGGGCAAGGGAGGCACAGTTGTTGCCGCCGGCCGGTACTACACGACCCCTTTTGTTTTTCCATGCTCATCTTTCACAGCCTTGCGAGCCACGATTAATGATGCATGGATGCAGGCGGCTTTCGCTTTGGGGCGAGCGGGATGGACGGGAGATCATAGGATGCCGGAGGTGGCGGGCGTGCGGTCCTGGCGTTGGGCGGCGACCCCAACCTCGTACCGCCTGCACGCGGCGTGCCTGCGCTCAGATCTGCTCGCTCGCTCGGCTCGCATCTTTCCTGATCGGAAAGCGCTCCTCGTCGATCCTCTCCGTGCCCTCTGCCCTGTCTGTCTGGCTGAGGCCCCCCTGACCGCGCCGCGCCGCGCCTTATCCCACTGGCCGGAGTCAGTCTGCAGTCGATCGTGCTCGTGCCGTGTCGGCTCTCGGCCTCGGCTGCACACGCGGGAGAAACTCCCCGTCCCTGCCAAATGTGAAGGGCGATTGTAACAACCTAATGCAGCTATCACAAGGAATTTCGTGGCCTTAGACATGGAACTTTACTTCCGAGCGGATAGATCTCCCTACCCACTGAATTTCAACTGTGGGGGTGCTTGTTTCATTTCAGAGGGCGAAATTTCTATCCTTGGAAATGCAAAAGGCAACCACCTATTTCGCAGAAGTAAACCCACCTGAATGCGAGGGAAGTTCATCAAGGAATCCATCTTGCCAAATAAGCTGAAAAAGGAGGGCTTTCATTGCTAATGACATACATGGATGTTCACGAATTTGGGGCTGAACTTACCTTAGCTAAAACCGCGGACTTATTTCCAGGTATTTACACAGTTACTCGGACGATTAAGCTACGCACTGGTGGATATGGTACGCGAGACTACATACACTAGGCTACACTTTGGAGCTGCTCTGCAAAGGAGAAGAGGAGGGCCAACGGAGAGGTACTGAGATTTACGGATACACCATACAAAGGGAGGCTGATAATGACGTTTCTCAGATCCATCATGTCCCGCAGACCACTAGATCGGATACTTTCTGCTGGTCTCCACTTCATCAGTGCCATTGTGGTGCTGAAGCCCTGCATTTGCATTGGATGGGT
The DNA here is from genome assembly GCA_900205405.1 of Echinochloa crus-galli. Classification (NCBI taxonomy): domain Eukaryota; kingdom Viridiplantae; phylum Streptophyta; class Magnoliopsida; order Poales; family Poaceae; genus Echinochloa; species Echinochloa crus-galli. Next base: position 3,200,715 of record OAMR01000006.1, read on the forward strand.
GAGAGATGACCTTGGTAAGAGTGCGAGACTGTAAAAGCGCTTATTTGAGAAGATTGCAGTGAGGCATAATAAGATGGCTTTCTGATGTTCATGATGGGTAGCATACTTTGGCTTTCTTCCGCCGGTGGATGAGGTACTGGTGGTTGGTTTGCTCATCATTCGCGATGGCCGACGTGGTGGAGGTGGTGGTGCTGGAGGCTGCAAAAATGGGTATGGCAAAAAGGTAATCTAATGAGAAAACATCCTCACCAACAAATGAATGTCTTAGAATTCTCAGAGGAAGTCATAATAAGGTTACTGCAAAGTCGTACATTTGGAGCCCTCGTCTTTAGGTTCCCAGTCTGCAAAGTAGCTGTTCTCTTTGGAGTGGATACCCGAGATTGCACTGTCGCCTGAATGCCCTACAGAAAGGTTGGCAACAGTTGTTAGCATCTGATTTAACTGTGCGTTACATCACATTAACAACCTCATTTCAAGTATAACTATTTCCAGAGGGATGATATGTAAAGATTTGGTGGTGTGATAGTTTACAAATTGCAACATGATAAAGAATTATTGTTATTCAGTAAGTTGACCTGAAGTACTAGACTAAGCAAAATCCATTCGTCCAGTCCAGCCGCACTGTTGGGAACATCAGTACAGCAGATCATATTTATATATTTGCTGTGTCTAGCGGAAGCAAGTTCACAGTTGAATTGACAAGGCTTATCAGGAGATGACAGAACTTGGCCTAGACTAAATGAAGATTTTTTTTTGACAGAAAGCATTGAAACAGACTCAAAGTCCATTGTGTTATCAGACATTAATTACCCAAAGTTGCAACTAGTATAACTCAGGTAATCATTTGGTTGAAACTACCAATTTTCTCACAACTCACATGCATAAAGAGGCAAAAATCACAGATAAAATCATGAGCAAATTACCTCTTTCTTTTTTGTCCTAGAAATGGTTTCCGCTGCTGGTTCTCCAACCCTAGAACTGAAAATTTTCCTTGGAGGAAGATTAACAGAGCTACAAAAGCAGAAATTATTGTTACGAAATATGGCAAAAATATTTTTTACTTTCATATTTTAGAAGCATCATAAGATTTTTCCAGCACTAATTGAACCTTGATTTTTGTTTGTCGGACACTTGCAAGTCCATTCTTTTAGACCTAGTAGAATGGCTATCCAATGCTGAAGGTCCCTTCAGTCTGTTGTTATTGCTGTTCATTGAAGCAGAGAAAGAAACATGCAATCAAAATCCAACACATAGAACCCATATTTTCAGGAGTCTGCCAATATGTTTGGAGGGTAACCTTTTGGTTTCCAGCTTGCTACTTCTAGCGGCATTTGGAGTGACAGCCCTTTTTGGATTGGCCTGCATGAACCAGTAAAATGTTAAGATTCAATGCAGTTGAACCTTTCCACGTTAAACAAACATGTAAGTAAGCATTAATCCAAATGAAGATGCTATGAACTAGTGATTAACTCAAAGAAAAGATGCTATAAACTACAATTGCTACACAAGGTGCTTCAGTCAAAGTTATGATAATCTAGCTGAAAAAAAATGTTAGTGGTTAGGAAGGTACTTGGAGCATACCACTGTAGTTGTTTCACCCTTTGGCTGAGCCACAGTTGGTCTTGCCTTGCTAGGCGTCTTCACATCCGTTTTTGGAACAATATCTCTAGCAACAGAACGACGCTCTCCTGTAGAGGGCCTGCTAGGCGTCTTCACATCCGTTTTTGGAACAATATCTCTAGTAACAGAACGGCGCTCTCCTGTAGAGGGCCGACGTACAGAGGAAATATCAGCATGCTTTGCTACGCTGTCTCTTTGGATGGGGCGTCTTTCAGAAGTAGATGGTCGGCGTGGTGCGGTGACACTGGCTTGCTTCTGTGCATGATCTCGGGTGACTGGGCGTCTCTCAGCAGTGGAAGGTCGCCGTGGGGTGGAAACATTAGCAGGTGTCTTTAGGTTTGCCTTGGCAACAGGGCGTCGCTCTCCGGTAGAGGGCCGTTGTGCACCTGCTGAGGAAGGTCTTCTGAGACCTGTAAGCCTGCTCCTTTCTGGAGTGCCAGCCATCTTCTGGGGTGCTGCATTTGGCCTCTGCACCGGCTTAATCTTCTGGTTCATACTTGTACCATGCTTCACTGAACCAGGCCTCTGAAATGATTCAATTCATGTAGAGTGTGTTATGAATTTACCAAACAATTCATGTTGGCGGGCTTACAAAAACAAAACATGCACTCTAGTTAGCTGAATACAGTTCAGTGAAGTAGAGAAACATAAAGGTTGAGAGAAAGTACGCCATATCAAAATTAGATGCACTTATATTGCTTGTATGTAAAGTCAGACCTCAGAAGTTCATAGTGTGGTAGCAGATAGCAACAAAGTTTTCTATATGGTAAACAAGTGCAGAACCAAAATGTGTGCTATTACCTCACTAGCAAATGTGTGATCCACAGCGCTTTTTGAAAGGTTTTTGATAGATTTTGGTATTATCTTCGGAGTGTGTCTGAGCCTGGAATCTTTCTCAATAATTCTTCTAGGAGTCCTGGCAGCTTCATATGCTGTTCTAGTGTCATCATGATCAAAACTAGCGTTCTGTTGCCCCACATCCATTTTGCTGGCAGAATTATCACCACGGACAGTTCCTCTAACATCATGGTCAGTTTGCTGCAGAACCCCAGCCGATGAAGAAAGATCATATGAGGAAAATTCTGTATTGAACTTTTCATTCCCTTCGTCATCATAGCGCTGCAATCCGTGCTCTGACGTAGTTTCATGAGGAGCTTCTTCCGCATAAGCATCCACAGGTGCTCCAGATGCCGAGGGAGTTTCAACATCAGCACCCTGCTCATCTTCTGCCGTTTGGCTAGAGTCACTGCCATCACCACTGTATTCCAGTGTAAGTTCAGTTTGCTGGTTTTGCTGCTGTGAAGCCTTGAGTTCCCTGATCTTCTTGTAATACTCTTCAAAATAAGCCTTCTTCTGAGCGACTAAACCGTTGAATTTTCCAAATTCTTCACTGCGTCTATCATTAGTAAATACGGACCACTTCTCCCACGACAGTGACTCCAACTCAAATCTTCCAAAGGAAATGGAACCATGATCAAGCGTCTGCGATACGGATACTCCCTGAAGATATGAAAGAATTGCAACAGAAAAGGGAGGTGAGACTACTAGCCACCAAAGTTGCCAAGAAGGAAATTTTCCAGATTTTCTTTTTTCATCGAATGAGCTAATGGCACATATTACACAGAATTTGAGAAAAGCTCATCACCTAAAATGCATCAGGAAACTTACTTGAGGACCATCCCGTTCAGTTGACTCTCCTTGTGACCATGCAAAATAAGTTTGATTGACTTCCGCCGCCATCATGTATGGTGTGCCTAATTCATCATAGTTGAGCAAACAACAGTGGCAAACCCTGAAAAATGTTTGCAAGAACATTTAAAATCGAGGCATAACAGCAATAGATGAAATTTGATCTAAAATGCTAACAACTGAAAAGGAAGTTAAATAAACACTGTTTGGTGTGTCCTTTGCTGCAACTAAAATTTATAGCTTAAGATTTAGGAGCACATCAGTAAGTCTACAAACTATAGCCAGGGCTCAAATATTTGCACAAACACCACAGCTGAGAAGGGGTAAAGAGAAAACAATTCTAGACCAGTTTGCAGAAAACAATTCTAGAACACTTTGCAAGAACACTGGAAGCTAATAACATGAAATATTCATCAAGTCAATTCTACTTGAAGCATCCAGCCCTCTACTTCAGCACCTATCCTTTCCTTTCATGTCAAGTTTTCAGACACAAAATTCCAACCTTCCAAGCTACAGTTGAATCCCCAAGGACGGAACCAGATACAACCAGGAACGCGGTGTTCTTCTCAACAACCCATGTCATGGCAGTGTTAGTTCACATGCCAATGACTCAAACCAGTTTCAATCCAAAGGATAAAAACATGTGTGGCTAAGAAAAACAGAGTACTAACTATGAAATTAACAAGAAAGAAAGAAAACCCCATGGGATCCCTAGAATCAGCTAGAGCACCAAAGGTATGTCTAATGTCTATCCTTAAAACTGCACCTGGTATACGCAAAATACAGAATTTGGCACAGAACTGCACCTGCAGAATTCAGCAATTCTCGGTGCTACCAGAACAAATCATAAATGCAGATAGAGGGTGATTTGGAGCAAGTAAAAAAGAAGAAGAAACTTGGTAGCTCCTGTTCTACGCAACTTTGAACAGATGCTGAATTCAGGACGTGTTCTACCAAGCCCCCCAGCATCAGTGACACTGAACGGAACGGAGCAGAAAAGTTAAGGGAAGAAAATAATAGGAAAGAGAAAACAGGAAAAGGAAAGGCGAAACTGTCGGTAATCAATTAATCTTTTTTTTTGAGAAACAGTAATCAATTAATCATGAGGAGCCATTAGACCCACTAAAAAATATCATCAAAGTGAGAATTTAAACTCACCACAGAAAAGAAAGGGAAAGGCAAGGAAAGAATGGCCACTGAGCAGTTATACAGAACGAAAAAGGTTGGACTGAGGAAAGAGAGCACTTTTGAAGAGCTGAACACTTGAAAACAATTTTTCTGTCAGACAAAAGCTGAATGGAAGGTCCGACATCGTCAGTGCATAATTCAACTTCTTCTCCCGCGACTCAACAAGTCTTTTTAAAAAGAAAAAAAAGACTCCGGCAGGATTACTGCCAGTCTATGTATTGATAGAGAAGAAAGAATACATGGAAAAAAATACAACACACAACAATCACCGCATACAACCACAAGGTGAAAACCGACCGCACGACAAACACCATAACAGAAACCACAAGCCTCAACACCAGTAACAACAAACACCAGGGGTTAGCAGACGCCGACCGGAGAACCGGCGCATGGTTTTTCAACTATAACCCCCAAGCAGAGAGAGGGAAATCACACAACAATGCCTCCAACAAGGGGTGTGGCCAAAGGTGTCACCATTGTCAACCTCCGCAAGAAGCCGAGCGGGGCCTTAGCCCGAAACACCCCCTGCAACCAGATGATGAGGCAATGACAGCAGCGAGCTGCCACCAGCAGGCTATCGCAGCCGTAGCGACCAAGTCACAAGCATGCGTGCCTTGCCGCCACGGTGCCAGCCGTTGCTAGCCCACCGAACACCAGCAGCCATGAGTAGCCACACCAAGTTACTGCACCGGACAATGCCTACTCCCGCCGTTGTTGCACAAAGGCACCCAGCGAGCTTCAGGTGTCGCTACCGAAACCCCGGCATGAACTAGAACACAAGGAGCCGCCTAAAGCAAGATGTCACAGCCGCAACAACCGACCACTGGCACGTGCGGCCAACCGCCACGGCGCCGGTCCATGAAGAACCAAAGCCGCCAAGCCGCACCAGCTGACATGGCCACGACCACAGCAAAACCACTTCCCAGCTGGCCATCGCTGCCGCATCAAACCAAGCCACTGCAATCTAGGGCTTGTCGTCGCCACACCGGCTCCAGAGCCGCCTCCGGCCTCACCGTCGCTGACCACCAAGGGTCATCCCAACCAAACCTTCCACCTCCAATTCCTGCCAACATCACCCGCGGAGCGACCACAGGCACCACCGCGAAATGCAGCTGCCCAGCTCCACCCGACCCTGCTCTGCTCCTCTTCACTGGTCGCCAGGGCCGCTGTCGTCGCCCCTGCACCAGCCCTCTCCCCCTCCTGCCGCGTCCGCCTCCACAACTCCACACCCGAAACCACCGCCGACACAGCCCGAGGCGTAGCCGCCGTGGCCCCGAGCCACTGCCGGACACCTCGTCCTGCGCCGGGCCCCAGCCGCCTCCGGACACCTCGTCCCGCACCGCTGCCCACCTGCCTGGAGCGCGTCGAGGGAGCACCTCTGCGCCCGTCGGGGCACCGCCGCTCGGGGCCGGCACCATCCAGATCCGGGCGAATCCGGGAGAAGATCAAACACCTCGGTGAAGAAAAGGTAGAGAAAATTACGCGTCAGTGACCCAAAACTTAAGGAAGTGTTTGGAGATGCTTGGGGCTTGGTTCAAATTTGCACTGGATCTCAAACTTCCAAATGGAGCACCTCCAATCAAACCAAGCTACTGGAAGGAGACCGAGAATTGCTCGCCGATGGCCAAAATCCGGCAAAACTGCTCCGCATTGCAGAATTCCGCACCAGCAACCCAACACACCCATTCCGCATCACAAAACCATCCGCCAAAATCCCACAAGCACCACGCCGCGCCACCCACACGCGACCTAGAGCTCCAAATTAGAGTGACCGGAAAGCCAAATTCCCCGTTACCTGGCACCGAGGCCGTCGCATGGGCTCCGCTAGCCGCCGCTGCCGCCGCCGCCCCAGGCTCCGGACCCAGACAAAAGTCCGCGGGGAGCCCACCCGCTTCCCTCGGTCGCTGTTCAGCTCTGCCGCCGCCGCCGCCGCACAGCAGTGCGGCCACACACAGCTGGGTGATGGGGGGAGACCGGGAGAGAAGAACACAACAAACAACGCAGGGTACTAGTGGGTTGGAGCGTGCGCCGCGAGGCCGAGGCGGGGGCTCTTAAATTCCGGGCGTGATTAGCGCCCTCTAATGGCCGCCGCGGCGGAGTAATTACCCCGGCGATTCGTTGCGTGCTCACGGGAGGGAAGAAAGAGGAGGCTATTGCCTTCACTGGGGCGAGAGTGGAGAGCGTGCTAGTAATAATAACGCTCGGCGCGCGCCCGCGCGTGTCACTGCAGGTGGGCCCCCCATCCGCGTGGGAGTGGCTTCCGGGGGCGTTAGCTATTGAGGAGGGGTTTTTTTTTCAAAAATGAAGATTCGAGTGAGGCAGTTAATCATGGAGAATAGATTTCTAAACCACTCTAATTTGACTCCAGCATGAATGATGGCTAGTGTAGTGAAATTGACCGAGATGCTAAAGGCTACCACAATCATATGTGATGGCACTCCACCAGCTAACTTTTGAGTGTTTTTTTTTGAGCTAGAGCTAACTTTGAGTTTGAACAGTTCTGATTTCCGCAAAGGACACGAGAGGCCAAGGTAGGTTGGTCGAGGATAAGACTAAGGAGCACATACACACAATGACACAACCAGCAAGCACATCCCAATTATTGGATCTTATAGAGGAGGAGACGGTGACAAATAGAAAACTTTTTGAGAGGCTTCCAAACCATTTCCCTGCCCTGCCCTACCTACGCCCTAATCTTCATCATCTTGTCTATTTTCTCGTGTGGGGGCAATGCACTTGTTGGCCCAGCCAGCAGTTCTCTTGTCCTTTTCCTTGGTCGAGTCAGGGTCGAATTAAGGGTGTGTAGAACGGTTCATCATATTCTAATTGGCCTCGCAGGCAAAGGTGAAGCTAATGCAAGTTTCTAACGAGGCTGAACTTGGTGGGTCTCACCCTCATGTATCCATTTTTACCAAACTTCACCGGATGGATGAAGCTCGTGTGCATGTCCGTTTCTGATCTCATATTTAACGTCCAAGATAAGATTGTATGGTGACTTGTATGATGACTCGTAAGAGGTAATATATCGCTCTGATCGTCTGATTATGACCTGCCTAGTGCCTACACGAAGAGTTCAAGCAACACGGCAAGACAAGGTTAACCTTGAAGGCTCTCCCATGCAAGATGATGGATAATTTAGCTCAGATAGCGAATGCAGACTCTCCAGGGTAAACAACGCAGAAGAGACTTTTCGTGCACATCACAGCAGAGTGAATCATCAGCACCTTTTTCCGATCGGCCGCCTGCTCGTGCTCGGGCACCGCAAAGCACCGTTACGCACGTCATCGACGGCATCACGCCAAGTACTAAACCGGGAGCTGTATTTTTCCTGTTCCCAGGAAAAGTTCTGGGTTCATCCATGTCACGCATGAGCAGCGTGAGCTTTTCACGCACGCTGATCGATCGTGACGATCGGCCGGGGGGCGGAGATAAGATAACACCTAAAGCAAAGCATTTGCATATGGGTCTGGATCTCGGGAGCACGCAAGAAAGCAACGGGAAAAGACGGCAGGCAGCAGGCAGGTAGCTAGGCATGCAGCTATGCGAGCGCACGTTGCCATTGGCGAGCATGCCACATGCTGCTCGATCCATGGATGGACGGGCCGGGCCGGACGGATCTCATCTCCGGCACGAGACGCTGTCGCCCATGTTACCCTCTCCCTCTCCATTCTATGATTCTACCACCACCACAAGTCCACAAGCACGGCAGCGGGCTCTCTCATGATCTTGTCCCGCGCGCTTGTCCGTTTGGGCGCCGCGCGCGCCGGTGGCTGATGGATCCACGGAGCAGACAGCCAGCCGCTCGTCCTCGTCCGTGGCCGCCGTCTCGCGCGGCGTCGTGCTCGTGCAGGTGCCCATGCGGCGCGCAGTGGTCTCGTGCCATGGATCGCACAGTACTAGTATTCTCCTCTCTGGTCTCTCTGCTTGGGAGGAGCAGAGGACGAGTCCAATCATGGAGGCCGAGATGCCGTAGCACAGTGGCGTGCTGGTGGCACCGTGGTCCGTGGCTACCTACCAAAACGGGAGGGCGACGTCACATGGCCCAGCCGTGGAATGCTCCACGGCCATAACGTGGCATGCCGCCCATTGGCTCGCATCTTGGGGTTCAGTAGCCTGCCCTGCTCTTCTGCTTCTGTGCGTGCGTCGTCTCCCATGGATGGATATTCTAAGCTCGTCAAAGGCGGCACACATGCATGCTGCTTGTGGTTAATCTGTGCTAAAGACAGCCGAGGGATGTTCTGCCGACATGCAGCCTGGCATGGCCTTATTCTTCTTCGGTAAACTGCGTGCCGATTACTAGTGAGCTCTGGCTAGTGGCCAGCCCCAGCCAGCTGAATTATTTCGCCTTGGCTCCGGTGGCCCGAAGAGCATGCCACTGCATCTAAGCTCATGCTGGTCAGATCTGACGTGTGAGCAGCCTCACACTGACGAAGCCTCGCCTTGGCTGGCTATGGTCAACATGTCGGGCACGGTCCCACCTGCCAGTGACAACAAGGGTCGCATGCCGAATGCAGGGGGTGTACGTGAGCTTCCGATTCTCCGAGAAGCGTCCAAGGATCACCCACATGAAGGCCACATGGTACTGCATAATGCATGTGCATGCAAGAGATGCGTGCGCGTCTGATCGATGATCGGGAATCTTCGCTACAAGGTGTTTGTACGCTCAACCCATATTATCCTACAGGCATGTCCGGCCACCCGATCGATCCCCCGGGATATTAGCAAGGAATCAGAATAAACGCATGCCTGACAACCTCAGAGCACGAAAGAGTATTTTTGCCTTCTCGGATCACCCAACAACCTCCCGGCTTCCACACTCACCTTAACCGGTAAAGGTCAACAGAATCAGACCATTAGGACGGTCAAACCTTGTCGGCAGGAATCACAGCGTGCTCAAAATTCAGATCACCAATTAGTCCGCCCGAGTACAGTACGGTGACTGATGCAGTGGTGCCTAGTGCCACTTCTGATCCAGGACAGCAGAGACCACTGTTGGTTCCTCTTCCAAAAAGTGCCGGTGAAAGCACTGTTTCGCTAACTAACCCTCTCTAAACAATCAATCAGCAAGGCCTCAGGGCTTCAACCATAGGCCACTGCTGTTCAGGCCCAACCGCTACCTAGTGCTAGAATCTAGATGCAGATGCCAAGTTGCCAACCACACACCAAATCATGCAAAGCTACGGCTGCCAACAAACCCAAGCACTGAAGCACCCAACCCCTGATCAGTGAAGAGATCAGAGAAACGGGCGGATGAGCAAGGACGGGGATTTGAGCCTACCAATCTGCCATCGTCCTCTCCTTTTGCACGAGCGCCTGCCGGATCACTGATGATGCCGCCATTTGAACTTTTGGCCTTTCTTTCTCTCCCGATCATCTCGCCCCTTTTCGAGCTTTCCAATCGGTTTGGTCCATGCATGCACAGGAGGCCAACTGCAATCCTGCACGATGCAAGCGGAGCCCGTGACGGGGCCAAGGTACCCTCCATCCGTGGGAATCTGATCTATTGGCTTTAGATGGTCACTGGACCTCGCTAGATTCTCCTCCTTTGTTTTCTCGCTAGCCCAAGCTATGAATTGGAGTAATCTGCTAGCAATCCGTGCTCTCAACTCGATCTAGTTGTCAAGAAACATCAGCCTCTGGTAAAAGCATAGCGTACTAGCGTGTGATCATTCAGGTTGTCTGACCAAAATTTCAAGGGCGGTGAATCCAAATAGTAAGGAAACACTTTTCTGAGAGCCTAGGAATATTCGGCCGGGGAACTAAATCTGCCGGGAAGAAGGAAAAAGAGCATATGGGTGTGTGAAGGAAGAGCATGGATGGGGATAGGTAGTTGGGCCTTGCCTTTCCACTGGTCAAGATGGGGGGTCCATATGTTTGCGTACTTGAAATTGAGTTCTTCTCGCCCTCCCCCGTCATCGAGACATATCTTAACATAAAACAGGGAAAAGAAACCTTTTGCCAAATGGATTAGGTGAGTGTCATCATTCCAGACACATGCGAGGATCGCGGCAAATCTCTGCATTCAAAATAAGAAATTTGAAATCTCAGGTCAAGATGTCTATTCAGGATTTTTTTTGTATACTTCATCTATTCAGATTTGATTGCTGCGAGGCCATGAAGGATTTGAATCACAGAATGCCAAGCAACGTAATAGAACATCGACGCCTATCCAGAATTTCAGTGTCCAAGTGGGATTAAGCAACTCAAACTATGTGTCAGTGGATAGGTTCCCGTGAATATAAACATGCGGCCGCATTTGGTTTGTGAAATGGACAGTTAGCTATATATCTTCTTCTTTTGCAGTTAGTGGTAGTTGTGAGGGAAAGTGTCAGTGTGCGATGTACAGCTGGCAGTTTGTAGGAGATAATTAACAGTAGCAGCAGTCTTGTACAGCCACTATAGATATTGCTTCGACAGAGTGGTTGATAGTACCAGCAGCAGAAGATAGCAAACGCACTGTAGATACGATGTCAAGGATCATAAGAGATGTCCAGATAACGACCATAGCAACGCATCAAATGGATATATTGGATTATTCGATGATAACAGTAAGACCACTTGGAGAATGATTGTAATGCCTCTTCCTGGGGTTATCTCTGTCTACACAGAGACAGCATTCATGCAGCCATGCAGGAGGTCGATGCCAATTCCTTATCCAATGAGTATCCACAACTGAAAAGGGGAAAAAAATGCAGCAGACATGGAGATCGATCAGGATCCCCTGAAAACGTGTGTACCTCAGAAGCCATTGTCGCTGAACCCGGACGGTTGGGCCGACGACGATAAGTCCAAGGAGACAACGCGATCAATGTCTTTTGCAGCCTTGCAGGTGGGAGGAAAGTCACCTTGAACCAGCATGGATTTCGTTTCCCTTTGGTTCAGCTATGAGAATGTGACGTAGAAAGTAAAACGAAATGTTTTCTTTGGCAAGGCTTATTTTGGATCAAAGGAAAAACCGAGAAGAGCAAACCTGCGGCACCTCTGACTGACAAAAATAAGAAATGCAGTTCTGTCAGAAAAACGATAGCGGCAGTTATTTACTCTGTACATGAATCACTAGAAGCTGCATCAGTGGTGCCTAGTGCCACTTCTGATCCAGGACAGCAGAGACCACTGTTGGTTCCTCTTCCAAAAAGTGCCGGTGAAAGCACTGTTTCGCTAACTAACCCTCTCTAAACAATCAATCAGCAAGGCCTCAGGGCTTCAACCATAGGCCACTGCTGTTCAGGCCCAACCGCTACCTAGTGCTAGAATCTAGATGCAGATGCCAAGTTGCCAACCACACACCAAATCATGCAAAGCTACGGCTGCCAACAAACCCAAGCACTGAAGCACCCAACCCCTGATCAGTGAAGAGATCAGAGAAACGGGCGGATGAGCAAGGACGGGGATTTGAGCCTACCAATCTGCCATCGTCCTCTCCTTTTGCACGAGCGCCTGCCGGATCACTGATGATGCCGCCATTTGAACTTTTGGCCTTTCTTTCTCTCCCGATCATCTCGCCCCTTTTCGAGCTTTCCAATCGGTTTGGTCCATGCATGCACAGGAGGCCAACTGCAATCCTGCACGATGCAAGCGGAGCCCGTGACGGGGCCAAGGTACCCTCCATCCGTGGGAATCTGATCTATTGGCTTTAGATGGTCACTGGACCTCGCTAGATTCTCCTCCTTTGTTTTCTCGCTAGCCCAAGCTATGAATTGGAGTAATCTGCTAGCAATCCGTGCTCTCAACTCGATCTAGTTGTCAAGAAACATCAGCCTCTGGTAAAAGCATAGCGTACTAGCGTGTGATCATTCAGGTTGTCTGACCAAAATTTCAAGGGCGGTGAATCCAAATAGTAAGGAAACACTTTTCTGAGAGCCTAGGAATATTCGGCCGGGGAACTAAATCTGCCGGGAAGAAGGAAAAAGAGCATATGGGTGTGTGAAGGAAGAGCATGGATGGGGATAGGTAGTTGGGCCTTGCCTTTCCACTGGTCAAGATGGGGGGTCCATATGTTTGCGTACTTGAAATTGAGTTCTTCTCGCCCTCCCCCGTCATCGAGACATATCTTAACATAAAACAGGGAAAAGAAACCTTTTGCCAAATGGATTAGGTGAGTGTCATCATTCCAGACACATGCGAGGATCGCGGCAAATCTCTGCATTCAAAATAAGAAATTTGAAATCTCAGGTCAAGATGTCTATTCAGGATTTTTTTTGTATACTTCATCTATTCAGATTTGATTGCTGCGAGGCCATGAAGGATTTGAATCACAGAATGCCAAGCAACGTAATAGAACATCGACGCCTATCCAGAATTTCAGTGTCCAAGTGGGATTAAGCAACTCAAACTATGTGTCAGTGGATAGGTTCCCGTGAATATAAACATGCGGCCGCATTTGGTTTGTGAAATGGACAGTTAGCTATATATCTTCTTCTTTTGCAGTTAGTGGTAGTTGTGAGGGAAAGTGTCAGTGTGCGATGTACAGCTGGCAGTTTGTAGGAGATAATTAACAGTAGCAGCAGTCTTGTACAGCCACTATAGATATTGCTTCGACAGAGTGGTTGATAGTACCAGCAGCAGAAGATAGCAAACGCACTGTAGATACGATGTCAAGGATCATAAGAGATGTCCAGATAACGACCATAGCAACGCATCAAATGGATATATTGGATTATTCGATGATAACAGTAAGACCACTTGGAGAATGATTGTAATGCCTCTTCCTGGGGTTATCTCTGTCTACACAGAGACAGCATTCATGCAGCCATGCAGGAGGTCGATGCCAATTCCTTATCCAATGAGTATCCACAACTGAAAAGGGGAAAAAAATGCAGCAGACATGGAGATCGATCAGGATCCCCTGAAAACGTGTGTACCTCAGAAGCCATTGTCGCTGAACCCGGACGGTTGGGCCGACGACGATAAGTCCAAGGAGACAACGCGATCAATGTCTTTTGCAGCCCTGCAGGTGGAGGGAAGTCACCTTGAACCAGCATGGCTTTCGTTTCCCTTTGGTTCAGCTATGAGAATGTAACGTAGAAAGTAAAACGAAATGTTTTCTTTGGCAAGGCTTATTTTGGATCAAAGGAAAAACCGAGAAGAGCAAACCTGCGGCACCTCTGACTGACAAAAATAAGAAATGCAGTTCTGTCAGAAAAACGATAGCGGCAGTTATTTACTCTGTACATGAATCACTAGAAGCTGCATCAGTGTCTGTATATGACATTCTAATCCTCCGTTGCTGGGCCGGGTTGTGGCAAAGGGCTCTGCAGCTGAATAGCTAGCTGGTCATCATTTCTATTAACCAACCGCTAAAAAGAAGTTCAGATCAACGAACCGTCTCGTCAATTTCTCGCGTCAGTTGAAGAAAATTTGATCCCGAAGACCAACACTGGCAGGACGCTGCTCAGCTGTTACGGTAGCATACTAGCATGCCAACCTTAGTAGTAGGGCCCGTGCATTAACACTTCTAGGTGGATCTGTTTGTAGGAAGACAGGGAGATGAGTGTGATGTCGGAGCTACCAGCGAAACCCCGCATTGGCATTCATGCAATCATGTGCAAACGGAGGACCAGAAACAGATAGAGATATCTCCGTTCTCGCTTGGTTCCATTAGATTAGGTTATTTTTCCCAACAATCATTAGAGCAACTCCAAGAGACTCTCTAAATTTATCAAGATTACTAGATTTAGAGATTTTAATTAAAAAGTTACCTTCCAACAGCTTCTTTATTTAGTTATGTAAACATAGTCACTCTCTATTCCGGATTTCTCGCTCTTCAAATATAGAAAAGAGAATAGCTTTTCAGAGTGCATACAAGATATAGAAAAGCTGTTGGAAAACGAAAATATATAGAAAACGATTCGTATTCAAATGGCTCTCTAAATGATGATTTAGATAGTGGGGTTTAGAGAGACTCTTGGAGATGCTCTTAGTCAGGAAGATTTCGTATTTTTGTATATTCCCTTTCGACGAACGTTTTGAACGAAGGCGTGGCACTGGCAAGATCGATGACCTGTGCACTTGGTTTAAGCCGTTCACCTATGTCGTCTGCGCTGCACCGTGCAATCCGCCACTAGAACAACACAAGAGCGGCCATTGGCAAAAATACCACGGGCCAGCTTGGTCAATCTCAGAGTGCTAATCATCCAATCAAGCCCATCAATAACCAGCCGCACCGTGCTAACAAGTAAACACCGGCGCCGCCCAGTGTTACGAGTCCGCGCAACGTGTTGCGCAGCGGCTTTTGATCGAGACGTGGAGGCGGAGCCAAGCCCACGCGTGACGGCGTGTGAGTTGGGCCAGGCGCGACGCGCGCCGCTCCTGAACAGTTTCCGTGCACGGCAGCCGTTCACAGGGCTCGGGGCCAGAAGGGACGGACGCGCCGGAGAGGCCCGCGGGCCACGGCCCGGCCTGCGGCACGGCACGGCCGCACGCGAGCGGCCAACGTGAGCCACCCGATTCGCGCGGGCCCCAGCCCGGCCACCCCGCCCTCTCACCGACCACACACGCCGACACGAAGGCTCTTTTCCCACACCAACCCCACCTGTCAGTCACTCTGGTCACCAGCCACGTTTCACCGGGTCCCACGCGCCAGACTCTGGGGCTTTGGGTTCTCCGCCTCCACATTTTTCCGCCCGCCACCTGGACCACAAAAACGAAACGAATAAAACGACCATTTTTATGGCAACGAAAACACACGCCGATTTTGGCTTGCACACCCGCCCCGCCCCGCCCCCCTTTGCTGACCCCACTCGCTCGCCGGTGATCTGATGGCGGCGGCGGCCCGCGCGCCGCCGACGCGCGCGCTCGGAGCCGGAGCGGCCCTCTCCGCCCCGCGACCCGGGGCTAGGGTTCGGGCGGCCGGGCTACGCGAGGTACGGCTCTTCCTCGCTTGCTTGGGAGTCTGGGTGGCCAAAATCAGGGTAATATGGAACTTAAATCAGGGTAATGCCAGAGAGTTTATAACATAAAAAAATCTTATTGCATGAACTCTGGTTTGCCTGAATGAATTCTTGTTTTGGCCAAATTGTCTTGTCTATCTACCGCCAACAGATATCTGAACTTTTCCCTGTGATTGTACATTTGCCTCATGGTTTCAGGTTCAAGAGAATTTTCATACCCATCGCCTGTTTATATCGTCTGATCTGAATTCAAGGTCGTTGGTCTGCGGTCCATGCAATTGTGCTCAAATGGCTTTGGCTGAAACAAGAATGGCTTATCAGCCTGATGTTGACAAGCACGCTGGAGTTCTGGTATGGAAGTTGGGCCAGAGTATGTATGGGATGAGTCCTCCTTCCTTGTTCTAACAAGTGTTTCTGTTCACCTGTAGGCCTACGAACTGGTCCAAGGGAACCTTGTAAGTTTTGCTTTAACTTCAATGATCTGTCATTAATTGTAGCACCAGCTGAATGTTGAAAGGTTCTTTTGCTATCAAGATAAATCATATTCAATACTTCAGGTGCAGTGGAATTCATTTATGGACAAATCAATACCTGACCCACCGACTGCTGTTCTCCTTCATGGCATCCTTGGCAGCAGGAAAAACTGGGGTAAATGAGCAGTGCTCAATATGTGCCCGTAATATGCCTTCATCGTGTATTGGTGCATTTCACAGTTTGTTATGAGTTTGCAGTTGAGCAACATGACTTGATACTTTTATGTTTTGGTTGTGAACCACGTTACTAACCAACTATTTTATCCATGAAGGATCTTTTGCGAAGAGGTTAGCTCAGGAATTCCCAATGTGGCAGGTCATTATATCTATCATTCTGATGATGCTTTAAATTGCTCAACAATGCAGAAACTAAATAGGATTTATATTTGTTCTCTTCGTGCAGTTTCTCTTGGTTGATTTACGCTGTCATGGCGACTCAGCATCAATTAAGAAGCGCGGACCACACACTGTTGCCTCAACTGCTCTTGATGTTCTAAAGCTGGTTTGTAGCTGCTTGCAATTTATGCTTTGGCACCTCGATTTCTAATGTCTTCAATCTTCATTTTTGGTCAACAGAACAACATATGTACCTTATTTGAGAATAAACTGCACATATGTCTTGCACAATATACACATATTCATTTTTATTGCAAATCTAGCCTTATGCATCTGGGGACAGGTTGGATCCCAAGTGTTTTCAGACTTGGCCTAACTCTTCATGTCATCTTACCCACATCAGAATAAAATGCAGATTTGAGTTCCCTGTAATTTAATAGACATCACTATGAAGTAAATTACGAAGTGATTTGTGGCCTGGCACTATACCTGTTTTAAAACTTCTAAGTTATATTTACTGCTATCAGTTGTTTCTTTGTTGTTCAGACCTTTTCAGCCTACTTATCTTTTACTTTATCTAAATCCAACAGATAGTGCAGCTCAGGCTAACCCCTCGGGTTTTGGTTGGTCACAGCTTTGGTGGAAAAGGTTTTTTTTTATGCCTCTACTTTTAGAAATGGCATGCTTTACATTGAAAGTAAAGTAAATGTGTCTTGGTACTCATAAAATGTCCTTTGCAGTGGCCTTGAGTATGGTAGAACAGGCTGCAAAACCACTTGCTCGTCCTGTTAGAGTGAGCTCTACTTCTAGTTCTGCATATTATTAGTGTAGTGGAAATGAGATTGCAGATATTATTTGTGGTTATTTTCTTAATATTCTGTTCCTTAAAAGGTGTGGGTCCTTGATGCTTCTCCTGGCAAAGTTCGTGCTGGAGGAGATGGCGAAGACCACCCTGCTGAACTTATTGAGTTCCTCAGAAGAATGCCTACGCAGGTTGGTCCTTAAAAGTTGTTAAAAACATAGATAATACATTTTGGTGCTGAGTGACTTCTGCTTGATTTTTTTTTGTTGAAATCCAGGTTTCTTCAAAGCAGGAGGTTGTCGATGCTCTTGTTAAAGAACAATTTTCTCTGGATGTTGCACGGGTATGATTGAATACTATCTGATTATTAAAAACTAGTACTACTCTATTGGATGTTGTCTCCAATGAAACAACAGGTATTTCCTTTTTTTGGTTGGTTCTTTGTTTCAGTGGGTGGCCACAAACCTACGCCGAAGCAGTCTATTAGGTCAGCGATCATCTTCAAGCTTCTCATGGACTTTTGACCTAAATGGCATCTCCGAAATGTACAAGTCTTATGAGGATACTAACTTATGGTAAATCTTCATCGATGCCAGTTGAGATCATCTAAAGAATTATGTTGTGACTAATTGAATGTTGCATTGTTTAGGAGGATTGTAGAGAATGTACCTAGGGGAGTTCATATTAATTTTCTGAAAGCTGAACGAAGTCTGCATAGATGGGCTCTTGAAGACCTCCAAAGAATTCATGCTGCTGAAGAATTAGCTGCAGATGAGGGTGGAGGAGTTGAAATGCACGTGCTTGAAGATGCTGGACACTGGGTATTTCGACATCTGCGTTTTCTTTCTACTACAGTTAAACAGAACGTTTGATTATTTGCATGTTTTCTTTCAGGTTCATGCAGACAACCCAGATGGTCTATTTAGGATTCTTTCATCAACCTCCCCCACCAACTCCACAGCAGGACGCAAGGCGCACCCGGCGACCGGCGCTCGGCGGAGCGGGGAGGGGCGCCGGATCCGAACATGACGAGGCTAGCGGCCGCTGGAACCGGGAGCGGTGAGGTGGGAGCCGCCAGATCTGGGCGGGGGCGACCGGCGGTGGCGTGGCCCGCAGGGGCGGAATCAAGTGATGATATGAGCGAGGCAATGAAATGAATAGAAAATGTGTATAATACAAGAAGGGAGAGGAAACCGTCAGCAATGATGCTAACTGCTATCCTTGCTGACGCTAACTGCTATCCTTGACGTGTTTGTTCATTCATTCATTCTTTTCCTGTATCGCGTTTGAGGAACAACCTCCAAGTGTTGTACACTGAATGCATGAGAAACATTTTTTAACTTGTCTCAGCATTGGCCCCGACCACTTCAGTTGCGAGATTCTGGATTAAGCTGCTTGTTTCGCGGGCTTGGTTCACAAGCCTGTGGCTGAAGTTGTGTTCAAAAGGGATTTTGTACGTTTTGAAGGTATATTCCTATTATTGCAATGTTATTATCATCAGAAGCTCAGCTTCGTCAAGTCATGTTGTGGTTAGCGGATAACTTAATACCTTCCTGCAATGCTTGACCTTCTTCTAATCTTTACTCTGTGTGTTCAGTGTGCCCCAATGTGACTGTTCAATGTCTGTCTCTTATACACATCTAGATGTGTATAAGAGACAGCTGCCGCGGTCGAG
>OAMR01000006.1:3230279-3248111 GCA_900205405.1 Echinochloa crus-galli
GAAAAATTCATGTGGAGATGCCTGACGTGCCACATTAATTCTTTCATGAATGTGCAGCGACAAATTCCAATGAATATGTAACTTGTTCCAACAACTGCTGGCAAAAGGACAGTCGAAAACAAATGATCTCTATTTTCTTCGACATAGCTTGACATAATACTCCCTCCGTTCTGAAAAACCTGACGTTTAGGACAGTGACACGGTCTCTTGGGTGTACCTAATGCCAGCTGTTTGGATGCTTTTGGAATTGATATTGGAAACTATCTCCAATACCAAACGGTATTAGAACTACCGCTCAAGCCTTGCCCGCAATTCCGACCCCTTGGCCTCCGTATTCGACTGAAACGTTATCCCCTCCGCTGTCTCTCTCCCACACGCATCTTCGTCTTCCTCTGCGCCCCACCGGACGCCGGTCCTCTACTCCGGCCGTGGCCATCCTAGGCAGCGCAACGCCTTGCGCCCCTCTCCTGCGCATGTGCCGCAGGCTCCTTCGGCGAGGGCAGGGCGGCGCTCCGGCCGAGCTCCGACCTAGGCGAGGGCGGGCGGACTCCGGGCGAGGGCAGCGCTCCGGCCGAGCTCCGACCTCGGCGAGGACGGCCGGACTCCGAGCGAGGGCGGCGCGGCCTGGTCCGACCCGGCTCCGGCACAGGCGAGGGCCGCACGGCCTGGTCCGGTCGAGCTCCGCCTCGGGCAAGGGCGGCGGGGCCTGGTCCGTCCGAGCGTCGCCTTGGGTGAGGGCAGCGGGGGCTGGTCCGGCCGAGCTTGGCGCCGGCGAGGTATGCTGCGGGATTTGGCACATGGCACGGCGTGGTGGATAGAGTGAAATCCAATTTCAAGTTAAGCACACCCAAACATGAATCTGTATTTACCCTCTCATTAGATTCCAACTATCAATTTCATCTACATCCAAACAACAGATTTGGTATTGTAACCATTTCCAATACAAGTCTGCTTTGGTATTGATATCCAATTCAATTCTAGCTGCGTAATATCTACATCCAAACGTAGCCTGAACGATTGAGGAGACGACGCCGTCATCGTGGAGATGCAGCGATCCTCCGCCATCACCTATCAGGACGATAACGACGACCAAGTCAAACAAAGGTTATAGCAAATCCGTGCCGTGGATACCCGATCGGACGGCATTCATGTGTCCAAGGGGTGGACGGTAAGTGAAATACCGTCCACCCCCCACCTGGGCCATTTGACAAAATACTTTCCCTGATATCGTGCAAAAACGACAAAGAACTTGGTCTCATTTGTGAAGGAAAAAAGTATAATTTGCCGTTTATATGGCGCACATATTGTCACCACTTTTTCAAAAGGAAAAATATGTTCCAACTAATTAAATCCAGTGTGCCGCTGAGATTTGTGCCCTCTGCGGCCTAGGGGTGGTAACGGATCATGGCCCGTTTATTCCTTCACAATCAAACTTGGCCCTAATAAAATTTAGCTTAAAAACTAGTATTACTTTAGCCCGGCCCTAATCCGGTCCGATCCTTAAAATTTCTAGTATAAAAGTGAGGGCCCTTTACCACCCCTACTGCGGCCTATCGATCAGAAACAAGTTCCCCATCACCTCGCTGAATGCAGATTCAACGATGCGCATGTGGAGCATATTGAGTCAATGCCGGTAAAGAAGGGGAGATGGTATTTTTTTGAACGAACAAATATTTGAACGAACCGCACAGGATAGTGCGTGTTTCATTGATATAGCAGAAAAAATACAAGTACGGCCCTGGAAGGCCATAGGCAAGAAAACAGAAAAGAAAGAAAAAAACAACTATACTCGTCCGGTTGGATTGGAACATCAACGCGGGGTACCACTCACAACCTCTCACCAGCAGCGAAGACGACAACAGAGAAAGACCAAACCCGCAGCTCCCACCCACATCCCGCACCCGTGCAATCATCAAACCTCTGATGTGATCCGGCGCTGATAGAGAAACCAAGGAGGCGGACGCCTTCTTTGGACGTTGCAACAATGCAGGACCTATCCGACATGATGATATTCTGTGCTCGCCTGAAATCAAAGCTCTATTTCAGACGACTCATGGCAGCGCTTGCCGTAAGTTTCCTGGGCGCCACTACCAAGCTCAGATTAAAGATCAACAAATCGCTTTGTTACATCTCAGCCACCATTCATTTCCTTGTACTAGCTGCGTTGGTAGGCTAGCTCTCTGATCATCTAGCTTCATATACCTCTTCTGCATCGGCATCTCTGCACTCTGCTACTATCTCTGCTAGAAAAACATCAGACTGCAGCCGTGTCGAGCAGATGATGACCACATGCCTTTGGTGGTGCGGCATAGTAGGAATCCTTAGCCGTGCAAGCTAAGAATCGGGCCTGGATCGAGTCCGATTAGGTTTAGGTAGGGGTTGGCTCGAAGCGCGGGAGAGAACAAAATTATTTCCCAAAATCTACCGGGAGAGGGCTCTCTCTTTAGTCTTATCCCGAGACCCCCACCAATCTCCGTTCCTTCTTAATTATGTCAAGCTAATGTCGAAGAAAATAGAGATCATTTGTTCTTCGACTGTCCTTTTGCCAGCAGTTGTTGGAACAAGTTACATATTCATTGGAATTTGTCGCTGCACATTCATGAAAGAATTAATGTGGCACGTCAGGCATCTCCACATGAATTTTTCATGGTTATATTCATCATTGCCACATGGGAGATTTGGAAGATGCGAATCAGGACCATTTTTTATGGTGCTCATCCCTCCATCCAATAATGGTGTACAAACTTTAAAGATCAAGTACTTCTACAGCTAATTCGCTTTCGTGAAGATCATAGGGCTACCATCACCACCTGGCTGGATTTCCTGTAACTTTTGTTTGTTTTTCGTTCTGCTTTTGTATAGTCTCTTAGCTGGTTGTTAGTTTTTCCCGATCTCGTCGCTCCATCTGTACATTCTCTGTTAGTTGGTTCCTGTCTCTTTTTTAATACATTGCTGTGGGGAACTTCCCCACAGTTTCAGTTCAAAAAAAAAGGTCATGGGCTTATCAGTCAATGTCACTGCTTCTTGGAGTACAGGCGTACAGCTGTAGATTACGGATATTATTTCTTCTCTTTTGTGGTTATTTTCTCAATATTCTGTTCCTTAAAAGGTTTGGGTCCTTGATGCTACTCCTGGCAAAGTTCGTGCTGGAGGAGATGGCGAAGATCACCCTGCTGAACTTATTGAATTCCTCACAAGAATGCCTACGCAGGTTGTCATTTAAAAGTTATCATTGAAACCAGTACTACATAATTCATTTTGGTGCTGGGTGACTGCTACTTGATTTTGTTGTTTTTCTACATTTTATTGTTTAAATCCAGGTTTCTTCAAAGCAGGAGGTTGTCGATGCTCTCGTTAAAGAACAGTTTTCTGTGGATGTTGCACGGGTATGATTGAAGACTAACTGCTTATTAAGACGCCCATTTAGGCTACTCTATTTGTTGTCTCCAATCAAACAACATGTATTTCCTTGTTTTTTATTGGTTCTTTGTTTCAGTGGGTGGCCACAAACCTACGCCGAAGCAGTCTATTAGGTCATCGATCATCTTCGAGCTTCTCGTGGACTTTTGACCTAAATGGCATCTCTGAGATGTACAAGTCTTATGAGGACACTAACTTATGGTAAATCTTCATAAATGACAGATTGACAGTTGAGATGATCTAAAGAACTTATGTTGCGTGACTAATTGAATGTTGCACTGTTTAGGAGGATTGTAGAGAAACACTGTAGCTTTTGGTCTCTCATTAATTAACACCAAAAGCTTCAGTTACGAGATTCTGAATTAGAACCCAAGTGGTCGAATATCTGGTAATCTATAAATGGTTACATTTAGCTGATTTGAAAGCCATCCGACGCAATTTTCAAGTTAGTAGATGTCTCGTACTCGCACGAAAAATTTGGGCTCAGCATACCAGCGAGTGGTGAGATTTGCGTGACAAATTGCCCTAAAAAAATTGGTGTTAAATATACTTTTTTTCGCGAACGTGCCTTAGCACGTATTTCATTAAGAAGAAAGCAGTTTACAGACATTACTTGATCCAGGCCAAACAGAAGTTGACCTACACAAGCGCACAAAGGACAAAAAGAGAGAAAAAACTGAAAAAGACCGACAAACAAACGGCCACCAAACTAGACAGCAAACGAGCGACGGCTCCAGCAACCAGACCCAAACTAGACACGACCACTCTCCCAAACCTGCAGAAAGATGACCTCGTCACGAGCGCTAAAGGAACGAAGGTGGCAAAGCATCCACCAAGAAGCACGACCACGGCGGCATAACCTCCGCCCGAACCTCACAAGCGCAGCAAGGGTGGCAAAGCATCCACCCATCCGAAACGACCATGGCGGCAAAGCATCCGTCAAAGCAAGACAAGCAATACGACCACGGCGGCAAAGCATCCGCCAAAGCAACAGGGGGCGGCCAAGCATCCGCCAGACGACGATAGTGACGACCCAAGCGGCTCAGACGAGGAGGACAAACAATGCGTTGGCAGGTGCAGGAGCAGGGCGACCAAGACCCGCAGGTGGGGGCGCACAGGTAGAACTTCTAAGACAACGCCTCCAAGGAGGGGGGCAACGCCAAAGGCGCCGTCGTTGTCTGACCAAAGGTCAGGGCTTTCGCCCAGAAGTTCACTTGGAGAGCCGGGAGGAGGGGGAAGCGTGATGCCTTCAACAAGGTAACGGCGCCCGGAGGCGTCGCCATCACTGGGCTTTCGCCCTCACCATCCTCCCAAAAGCCCGAACACCCGGCGCCACCGGCCATCGCCCGCCAAGGCCACCCCAACCAAGGCACCCGACGGGGAGCGGTCAGCGGCCCAGGACGCCACCAGGACGACCCACCGTCGGGGCCGCCAGCCACGACCCGCCCCACAAGGGGACGGGGAAGACAGCGGGCACACCAGACGGCCAGCCCCAACCGACTCCACAGCGAGACGCAAGGCCACCCTTCCCCCGCAGGAGCGGGCAAGAGGGGCACACCCTGCGACCGGCACGCGACGGAGCGGGGAGAGGCGCCGGATCTGAACATGACGAGGCTGGCGGCCGCCGGATCCGGGAGCGGCGAGGTGGGAACCGCCGGATCTGGGCGGGGGCGACCGGCGACGGCGAGGCCCGCTGAGGCAGACGGGACACGGTCGACGGCGGCAAGGGCGACTGGATCCAGGCAAGGAGCCGTCGGATCCGGGCCGGAACGCCGCCGCAAGGCCGGCAACGGCAGTGGAGGGCCGGAGTGGGTGGCGGCGGAGGTGGAGGAGAAGGGATGGGAGAAGAGAACGAGGGAGGGGGAGGCGCTCGCGGGCCGGCTTCGGCGCGCGCCGCAGGCCGCCGCCGCCGCGCCTTCTTTGGACGTTGCAACAATGCAGGACCTATCCGACATGATGATATTCTGTGCTCGCCTGAAATCAAAGCTCTATTTCAGACGACTCATGGCAGCGCTTGCCGTAAGTTTCCTGGGCGCCACTACCAAGCTCAGATTAAAGATCAACAAATCCTTTGTTACATCTCAGCCACCATTCATTTCCTTGTACTAGCTGCGTTGGTAGGCTAGCTCCTCTGATCATCTAGCTTCATATACCTCTTCTGCATCGGCATCTCTGCACTCTGCTACTATCTCTGCTAGAAAAACATCAGACTGCAGCCGTGTCGAGCAGATGATGACCACATGCCTTTGGTGTGCGGCATAGTAGGAATCCTTAGCCCGTGCAAGCTAAGAATCGGGCCTGGATCGAGTCGCCGTAGGTTTAGGTAGGGGTTGGCTCGAAGCGCGGGAGAGAACAAAATTATTTCCCAAAATCTACCGGGAGAGGGCTCTCTCTTTAGTCTTATCCCGAGACCCCCACCAATCTCCGTTCCTTCTTAATCGAACACGTACCGCAGCTGCGACCTTGTGTGCCCCCACATGTCAGCGTAATAATGAGAGCTGTTGGGGGAAGGGAGCGGACACGGCACGCCTATCATTTCATTTCCCCATATCGCTTCCTCTCCCTCCTCTCCCGTCCTCTCTCCATCGATTCAATTCGCGGTTGCCGGAGGCCAAAACCGGCGAGCGGAGGACGGAGGCCCGCCAAGTGCACCGGCGAGCGGAGGCGGGCGGAGGACAGAGGAGCACCAAGTTCACCGGCGAGCAGAGGCCAGCGGGGGATACGGTCACTATCGAGCGGAGGTGTGTGAAGGGTGGAGGCGCTCTAAGGTCACCAGCGAGCGGAGGCGCCTTGAAGAGGTCAAACAGAAGCAGGCAGCCATCGGTGGCGACGCCTTACGGTGTCATCGGCGGTGGTCGAGCGCACGACGGTGAGGCGAAGGGGGCGGCGTGAAGCCTTGTGTTCTCCGTTCAAGGGGGATCTCGTTCAGCAGGCGTTGTTCAGGCCGGATCTGCTCTCCGTTCAAGGGGATCTCGTCGAGGTCAGTATGGTTTTTTATCATTCTATATGTTCTAGGTTATAGATCCATGACGACTTTTGTTAGGGTTTGCTATTCATGATTTTTATCGTTTTAGGTCATAGATCTATAAGTTAGTGTTTAGTAGGATGCCTATATTCGGATGGTGTAGATTCATGGTTTTTGCACACTAGATCCTGTGCTACTACTTGATATAGGCATGTTATTGTTTTATTCCCGAACTGCATGTTAAGTAATCCTACATTAGCTTTGTATGCTTTTGGTGCTCTGTGTTGCAGATACAGTAGCAGCTCACTACATTTTCTTTTAGCACCTAGAATAGGAAATCAGCTAGTTCTATTGAGAGACGATTTATTTTTCTTGGACTACCACTTTCATGCTACAGTATCCAATAATTAAGCAATTATTACTTCCTCTATTAGTTTGATAATTGTTGACGCAAAATCTGCAGTTTCACGCCAAACACACAGCAAGCCGAATTAGCTGGCTTCACACGTGGCCCTGGCTTTCGAATTCCGGAGGCGTGCCAGTCAGTTTTCCCTGAAACTAACAAAGGGATAAAAACGTTTAGATCAAAACCTGGAACGTGCCGGGTGAGACCAGACAGTTCCAAATTTACGGCAGTGAAGCCAATCTCGAGAGACATATAGCTACGGACAAGCTATCTGTCGTTACTCAGAATATCATTCGGCAATCAGTAGAAGCATGTAAGAATCGCACTGCCGAACGCACAACATCAGCATGACGTAAGATCGATCCTTAAATAAGCAAAGGAAGTAAAGTACATCCTTGACCGATTAACGAGGACAGACATGATATGAGAATAAATAAAGGGTGAAACATGATCATAAATTCGCAGTAAACAAGGAATGCATAGGCCGAAAGCAGCACCCGTCAAGCATGGCAACAAACAAGTTAATCCACCGCATGATACAACTCGTTTGAGGCCACACCACCAATCAGATTAGATCAATCCACCGCATGATACAATCTAACCATGAAAAGCTAAAAGCATTCAATGTTTAAATACGAACCCACAACACAGTCGCGAATTTACATTGAAACAAGAATGCATAGGCCGAAAGCAGCACCCGTCAAGCATGGCAACAAACAAGTTAATCCACCGCATGATACAACTCGTTTGAGGCCACACCACCAATCAGATTAGATCAATCCACCGCATGATACAATCTAACCATGAAAAGCTAAAAGCATTCAATGTTTAAATACGAACCCACAACACAGTCGCGAATTTACATTGAAACAAGAATGCATAGGCCGAAAGCAGCACCCGTCAAGCATGGCAACAAACAAGTTAATCCACCGCATGATACAACTCGTTTGAGGCCACACCACCAATCAGATTAGATCAATCCACCGCATGATACAATCTAACCATGAAAAGCTAAAAGCATTCAATGTTTAATACGAACCCACAACACAGTCACGAATTTACATTGAAACAAGAATGCATAGGCCGAAAGCAGCACCCGTCAAGCATGGCAACAAACAAGTTAATCCACCGCATGATACAACTCGTTTGAGGCCACACCACCAATCAGATTAGATCAATCCACCGCATGATACAATCTAACCATGAAAAGCTAAAAGCATTCAATGTTTAAATACGAACCCACAACACAGTCGCAAATTTACATTGAAACAAGAATGCATAGGCCGAAAGCAGCACCCGTCAAGCATGATAACGAACAAGTTAATCCACCGCATGATACAACTCGTTTGAGGCCACACCACCAATCAGATTAGATCAATCCACCGCATGATACAATCTAACCATGAAAAGCTAAAAGCATTCAATGTTTAAATACGAACCCACAACACAGTCGCAAATTTACATTGAAACAAGAATGCATAGGCCGAAAGCAGCACCCGTCAAGCATGATAACGAACAAGTTAATCCACCGCATGATACAACTCGTTTGAGGCCACACCACCAATCAGATTAGATCAATCCACCGCATGATACAATCTAACCATGAAAAGCTAAAAGCATTCAATGTTTAGTACAGTCACATTAGGTTTAGGTAGGGGTTGGCTCGAAGCGCGGGAGAGAACAAAATTATTTCCCAAAATCTACCGGGAGAGGGCTCTCTCTTTAGTCTTATCCCGAGACCCCACCAATCTCCGTTCCTTCTTAATCGAACACGTACCGCAGCTGCGACCTTGTGTGCCCCCACATGTCAGCGTAATAATGAGAGCTGTTGGGGGAAGGGAGCGGACACGGCACGCCTATCATTTCATTTCCCCATATCGCTTCCTCTCCCTCCTCTTCCGTCCTCTCTCCATCGATTCAATTCGCGGTTGCCGGAGGCCAAAACCGGCGAGCGGAGGACGGAGGCCCGCCAAGTGCACCGACGAGCGGAGGCGGGCGGAGGAAAGAGGAGCACCAAGTTCACCGGCGAGCAGAGGCCAGCGGGGGATACGGTCACTATCGAGCGGAGGTGTGTGAAGGGTGGAGGCGCTCTAAGGTCACCAGCGAGCGGAGGCACCTTGAAGAGGTCAAACAGAAGCTGGCAGCCATCGGTGGCGACGCCTTACGGTGTCATCGGCGGTGGTCGAGCGCACGACGGTGAGGCGAAGGGGGCGGCGTGAAGCCTTGTGTTCTCCGTTCAAGGGGGATCTCGTTCAGCAGGCGTTGTTCAGGCCGGATCTGCTCTCCGTTCAAGGGGATCTCGTCGAGGTCAGTATGGTTTTTTATCATTCTATATGTTCTAGGTTATAGATCCATGACGACTTTTGTTAGGGTTTGCTATTCATGATTTTTATCGTTTTAGGTCATAGATCTATAAGTTAGTGTTTAGTAGGATGCCTATATTCGGATGGTGTAGATTCATGGTTTTTGCACACTAGATCCTGTGCTACTACTTGATATAGGCATGTTATTGTTTTATTCCCGAACTGCATGTTAAGTAATCCTACATTAGCTTTGTATGCTTTTGGTGTTCCTTGTCTAACCAGTAGTGGCTTTGTGAAACATTTTCTTACAGAATCTATAGGTTCGGCATATCCGTGATTTACTTTGGCTTGATGTAGTACTGTGAATATATAGACTTGTTGCTGAAATGGGTGTCCCTTCTGTTTTTGTTCTGGTTAAGTTGGCTTTATAGCTTGTGAGTATCTTAAGCTAAGAATTTGGTTATGCATTTTGTTATTATATATGTTATGCATTTTGTTTTGTATTAGGTCCTAATGTGTGTTCAGTTTATCGGTGTGGTGAATTAAATATGAACATTTTAATGTGTGTTCAGTTTTTGCTGCTTAGTATCTTTTATCTAAACTATAAAGTAACTACTCAGCATCTAGGTGTGTTTTAGAAGTAACTTGTTAGTGTTTTATATGATTTAGAAAGTAACTTTTTGTAGTTGTTGATTTTTTTTATAAAAAAAGTGTTGACATGTACAGACTAATAGCTTGGTATGATAGTAACTTGTTAAATGTCTCGTCCTCTTATTTTTATGGCTTTTCTTACGTGCAGGATTCAATCTGCCATAATAGGTGTGTTTTCTTTATGGCTTTTCTTTTATGGCTTTTCTTACATGTAGGATTCATCCCCGTATAAATGTGACCTTTTTTATCTGTCTTCTTTTTTTATTTTCTGCTTTTGAATTCATATTAAATCACATATCAGAACTAACATTTTGCTTTTTTCTATTTATTTGTAGGTAAGAGGATCTTTGTACTACTGTTTGTGTGAGACTCCTATTATTATGCTGGTCAAGCATTCAGTTATTCGAAGGTATCATCTTATCAGTGAAACTACGCTCCTAGTGATCTATTCTTTTCCTACTTGCCTAGTCTTTACATGCTGCTTGATCTGTCCTGTAGTATATCAGTATCTCATGCCTTATATTTTTTAAGTTTGCGAAGTTCTATTTTCATTTTACAATGATTATTCACTTAAGTAATCCTACATTAGCTTTGTATGCTTTTGGTGCTCTGTGTTGCAGATACAGTAGCAGCTCACTACATTTTCTTTTAGCACCTAGAATAGGAAATCAGCTAGTTCTATTGAGAGACGATTTATTTTTCTTGGACTACCACTTTCATGCTACAGTATCCAATAATTAAGCAATTATTACTTCCTCTATTAGTTTGATAATTGTTGACGCAAAATCTGCAGTTTCACGCCAAACACACAGCAAGCCGAATTAGCTGGCTTCACACGTGGCCCTGGCTTTCGAATTCCGGAGGCGTGCCAGTCAGTTTTCCCTGAAACTAACAAAGGTAAGAAGATGCCCAGATCACCTCTCTAATGACTGGAGCACTGCCTATACACCCACAATTTTCAGTCTCAGAACACACCAATGAAATACCCTTCCACCTCGCAAATAAGAAGATAAAATATATAGTAGGGGTCATCTGCTCCAAAAGAATGCAGTGCCTCAGATTAGGCTGCATGAACCAGCAAAATAATAGGGGTCTGAATGTATGAATTTCAAATCAGAGACAAGTTACTTCCTACATAATGTAAACCAATGTTTAATTACTTTCTATATGTTCCTAAATAGGGCCAAGTTACTTCATGTCTCATGTAGATCAATGATAATGTTACTTTCTAGACAAAGATTATAGTGACAACACAAAAATCTGGTACAGAACTAAAATCACTGGCCAAACATGTATTAGATAGCAATAAAAAGGATTAAATAAACACACCACAAAAAACTACAGCCCATGCAAAAAGAATAATTATCAAAAGGAAGTAATAATTGCTTAATTATTGGATACTGTAGCATGAAAGTGGTAGTCCAAGAAAAATAAATCGTCTCTCAATAGAACTAGCTGATTTCCTATTCTAGGTGCTAAAGAAAATGTAGTGAGCTGCTACTGTATCTGCAACACAGAGCACCAAAAGCATACAAAGCTAATGTAGGATTACTTAAGTGAATAATCATTGTAAAATGAAAATAGAACTTCGCAAACTTAAAAAATATAAGGCATGAGATACTGATATACTACGTTCACTCGTGAGAGCTCTGCCGAATACGGCTATTTAGCCGAATCGGGATAGGGTTACTGTCCAGTTTCATTTTGTTGTCGAATTTCAAATGTCCTTCCTGGATAGCTTTCTGAATCTTCATCCTAAAGACTCTGCATTCATTAATGGAATGAGAATTTCTATCATGAAACCCACAGTACCTCTTATCTTTCACTCCATCGGGCCGAAGCATAGAATGCCCCTCTGGCAATTTGATTCGGCCTTCTTTCACCAGGAACTCAAACAATTTGTCTGCCTTAGTCACATCAAAATCATATGTTCCTTTCATCTGTTTGATCCACCTTTGAGTCATTGTAACCCAACTCCTATTCCTCCTTCATGTATCAAAAATCCCAGAAACTCTCCAGCCGAAACTCCAAAAGCACACTTGTTCGGGTTCATCTTAAGCCCATGCTTCCTGGTGCATTCTAGAGTTTTCCTTATGTCAGCCAAATGGGACTCCAATCGATCTCTCGAATCGGACGACTACCGCTACACGGACGGCGATGCTCGCCGATTCAAAGCGGAGCGTGACGACACTCGCCGCGAGTTGGAGGTCATCTCCAAGCAAGCCGGGATTGCTGACCTTGAATGGCAGCACGAGCGCAAGCAGCTGCTCGAAGTCATTGATGGTGAGTCCTGCAATCTGCTCAATTTCAACCTCGTCTTCCAAATGATATTAATCTGTTATCCCCTTGTAACCTTGCAGCGCGTGATGCTGAACTTGATCGACTGAAGGCGCTGGTGGAGGAGCTGGCGGACAAGGTGAACGCCCAAGGGGACACACCCGAGGCACGCCTTGGTGCGGTGGCAGGCCGTGTCGACGAGGTGGCCTCCCATGGCGTTCGCCTGGGCGTTGCTACGGGTCTCGTTGCCATGTCGACGCACACCGGCACTGACTATTCCAGGATGCCGGTTGGTTTCGCCAACAGCAACCCAGAAGACATCGATGACATTGACGCCTCCATTGATCGTCTTGATGGCCATGGTGCTGCCATTGCCGATTCCATTCATCCCCAGTCTGTTTTGAACAGGCTCTTCCAGTAGTTTGTACTAGGGATTTATGGAATTTCGGCAATAAAACTTATCTTTTGTGATCTTGCATGAACATCTGATGTAGTATATTTTTGTGCTAAGGGCAATACATTCAGTACTGGCCATTTTCCTTTTCTGTCAACATTTGTTCTGAAGGCGATTTCTTCCCGAAAATCGGCTGTTCGGCAAATTAATATATCAATCACCGATCGATTTCAACACTGGGATAATACCTTTTCAAATATCTTCCATTTATAGCAGAAGCAAATTCTTCTCCCAATAATGTCTTCAAAATATATGCATTTCCAGGCACGCATCTAACCACTCTGAAAGGACCTTCCCAATTTGGTGACCACTTACCGAATGTACTGTATTTAGTACCAATCGGCAATATTGCTTTCCAAACTAGATCACCTTCTGCAAATTGCCTGACTTTTACCTTCTTGTTGTAATATTTGGCAACTCGCATCTTATTTTTCTCAATGTTCTCCAATGCTCTGAGACGAATCATATGCAAATCTTCTAATTCATCCATCATTAAATCTTTATAATCTTTAGAACTTAAATCCTTTTGCAACTTTATTCTCCTTGAGTCTAATTGTATTTCCCATGGCAAGATAGCATGATGCCCATACACCAACTCATAGGGAGACGTCTGTGTAGCCCCATGTGGAGCCATTCGGTAAGCCTATAAAGCCTCACTGAGTACCGAATGCCACTTTCTCGGCTTCTGATCAATCTTCTTCTGTATAATTTTAATCATAATCTTGTTAGAAGCCTCTGCCTGACCATTAGCTTGAGCATAATAAGGAGAAGAATTCAGTAATTTTATCCCCATACTTTCAGCAAAATCTCTGAATTCTGAAGATGTAAATTGAGTCCCTTGATCTGTGGTAATTGTCTGAGGAATTCCAAATCTGTAAATGATGTGCTCTTTGACAAATTCAATCATATCTTCTGATGCTACCTTTCTCAATGGAATCGCCTCAACCCACTTGGTAAAATAATCTGTTGCTAAAAGTACAAACTTATGCCCCTTGCTCGATGGAGGATTTATTTGGCCAATCAAATCTATTCCCCATCCTCTGAATGGCCATGGCTTGATAATGGGATTCAAAGCCGATGCTGGAACTCTCTGAATGTTTCCAAATTTCTGACAGTCTTGACATCCCTTATAATATTCAAAGCAATCTTCCAACATTGTCGGCCAGTAATATCCAGTTCTTCTAATAACCCACTTCATTCGGTAAGCTGACTGATGTGCTCCACATAATCCATCATGCACTTCACTCATCAACTTCTTTGCTTCTTCTTGATTTAAGCAACGTAATAATACTCCGTCCAGGGATTTATAATATAAATCTTTATCAAGAAGAACAAACTTTATAGCTTTATACCTGAGTCTTCTAGAAACCTTCTGGGATGGATTCTCCAAATAATCGGCAATTTCTTTCCTCCAATCACCTTCTGCCGAACTACTTCCGAAAGCACAGTCATCAGTAGCAAATACCTCTTGATTTTCTCTGTAACCTGATGCACTTTGGGCCAATCTATTTGCCTCTCCATTATCCCCTCTAGGAATGTGTTGTAGAATTACTGACCGAAAGCTCTTCAATATTTCTTTGCATTCTTCATAGTAACTTCTCAGGATATCACTTTTGCATTCATATTCACCATTCAATTGTTTTATGACCAATTCTGAATCTCCAAAAATTTCAACTGCAATGGCTTTTGCTTCTTTCAAATATTGGAGCCCTTTGAGTAATGCCTCATACTCAGCCTGCTCCACCACCTTTGTCGCATGAAGATCCATCGAAGAATAATACCCAAGGAATAATGTTAAGCAAATTTATTGATGTATCATGATGTTCAGTAATGAAGTCAGCAATAATCTGCCCCTTGACAGCTTTTGCCGATTCAAACCTTAATTCGAATTCAGATAAGGCCAAAATCCATTTGCCAATCCTTCCATTCAAAATTGGCATTGACAACATGTGCTTAATTACATCAAATTTTGAATGTACAACGCATTCGGCATTTAGCAAATAGTGCCGAAATTTTGTACATGAGTAATAAACACATAAGCAAAGCTTGTAAAGCCAATGAGCCAACTCTGAATCACATAGTAATTGCCGAAGACCTGGCTGCAGGCACACTTATCCCTCTCGGGAAATATCTCCTGGGAAGTGTCTATCACATGCTTCATCAGACCATTCATCAGATGCACACCAACAAGAAAATCCCCTGCGTCAATGGTGCAGCACCCGTCAAGCATGATAACGAACAAGTTAATCCACCGCATGATACACACCCCCAATGCGCACGTTCCTGCTCTCGAGCATACTCTTCTTGTTCCTCCCTATATCTTTCTTCCTCGTATCTCCTCTTCTCCTCTTCACGTCTATGCCTTTGGTAACGCTCCTTTTCTTGCTGACGTTGCCATTGTATCAAAAATCCCAGAAACTCTCCAGCCGAAACTCCAAAAGCACACTTGTTCGGGTTCATTTTAAGTCCATGCTTCCTGGTGCATTCTAGAGTTTTCCTTATGTCAGCCAAATGGGACTCATGATCCAACGACTTGATCACTACATCATCAATTGATCTTGCATGAACTCCTGATGTAATATATTTTGTGCTAAGGGCAATACATTCAGTACTGGCCATTTTTCTTTTCCTCCAATGTCTCTGTCAATTTCCTTCTAAAGACGATTTCTTCCCGAATATCGGCTGTTCGGCAATTTAATATATCAATCACCGATCGATTTCAATACTGGGATAATACTTCTTCAAATATCTTCCATTTATAGCAGAAGCAAATTCTTCTCCCAATAATGTCTTCAATCAGATTAGATCAATCCACCGCATGATACAATCTAATCGTGAAAGGCTAAAAGCATTCAGTGTTTAATGCGTACCCACGATCATGTTCACTCGTGAGAGTACTGCCGAATCCGGCTGTTCAGCCGAATCAGGGTTCGTGGCAAATGAATAGAGGGTGAGACGCTATCGCGAATTTACATTGAAACAAGAATGCATAGGCCGAAAGCAGCACCCGTCAAGCATGATAACAAACAAGTTAATCCACCGCATGATACGACTTGTTTGTAACCACGCCACTAATCAGATTAGATTAATCCACCGCATGATACAATCTAATCGTGAAAGGCTAAAAGCATTCACTGCTGGTGCGCCAGTTGCGGCTCCAGCCGCTGCTCCTGCGGCGTCCAGCTCTTCGAGTTCGTCCAATCGGACTCTCTCATCGGACGACTTCCGCTACGTAGACGGCGATGCTCGCCGATTCAAGGCGGAGCGCGACGACTCTCGTCGCGAACTGGAGGTCATTTCCAAGCAAGCCGGGATTGCGGACCTCGAATGGCAGGCCGAGCGCAAGCAACTGCTTGAAGTCATCGATGGTAATTTCCATAACTTGTTCAATCCTAATCCATCTCTAGTCGTTATTGATCTACCTCCATTTTGTAATCTTGCAGAACGTGATGACGAGCTCAATCGGCTGAAGGCGCTGGTGGATGAGCTGGCGAACAAAGTGAACGCCCAAGGAGACATACCCGAGGCTCGCCTTGGCGCGGTGGCAGGCCGCGTCGACGAGGTGGCCCTCCATGGCATTCGCCTAGGCGTCGCTGTGGGTCTCATTGCCATGTCGACACACACCGGCACTGACTATTCCAGGATGCCGGTTGGTTTCGCCAACAGCAACCCAAAAGACATCGATGACATTGACGCCTCCATCGATCGTCTTGATGGCCATGGTGCTGCCATTGCCGATTCCATTCATCCCCAGTCTGTTTTGAACAGGCTCTTCCAGTAGTTTGTACTAGGGATTTATGGAATTTCGGCAATAAAACTTATCTTTTGTGATCTTGCATGAACATCTGATGTAGTATATTTTTGTGCTAAGGGCAATACATTCAGTACTGGCCATTTTTCTTTTATCGGAAATTTTTGTTCTGAAGGCGGCTTCTTCCCGAATGCCGGCTATTTCCATTGTGTCTTAATCAACGATCAATCTCAACGCTAGGATAGTATTTCTTCAAATATCTTCCATTTATAGCAGAAGCAAATTCTTCTCCCAATAATGTCTTCAAAATATATGCATTTCCAGGCACACATCTAACCACTCTGAAAGGACCTTCCCAATTTGGAGACCATTTACAGAATGCTGCATATTTGGTTCCAATCGGCAATAGCGCTTTCCAAACCAAGTCTCCTTATGGCCGAACGAAATTCGCATCTATTAATCTTTCAATCTCCTTTTTCACATCGGCCAACACTTCTTCCTTGTAGATTTTTCGGGGTGGTTGCTTGTAAGGCCTGTAACCAGGTTTGATTGGCAACCGATGCTCAACAATAGAACGGTCTAGACCAGGCATCTCCGAATAATCCCAAGCAAAGCAGTCCTTGTATTCTTTTAACAATGTCACCAACTTTTCTTTGAAAACCGAATCCAAGTTAGCACTGATAAATGTCGGCCTTGGCTTGTAACCATCTCCAATGTCCACTTCTTCCAATTTATCGGCCGACACAAATCCACGTCCTAATTTTCCATCAGTTCCATCAATTGGATTCTCCATCAAAAATTACTATGAGAGCCGACTGCTTCGATCGGCTGTTGATCACTGCTGGCTGGTGCAACAGGACCTTCTCCCCAGTCTTTGCCTGAGAAACAATCTATGCCTTGATATTCCCAAAAAGCTGGTTCCATATTTGCCACACTTATTGAATCATCTGCTTGGACAATCTCCACCTCATCATCTATCCACTGAATAAGCTGTTGATGCATAGTAGATGGAATACAACAATTTGCATGAATCCAATCTCTTCCAAGCAGCAAGCTATATGCCCCTTTGCCCTCAATGACAAAGAAAGTTGTAAGCAGAGTCTTGGACCCAATCATCAGATCAACATGCACGCATCCCTTGGTGTCCGAAGGATTTCCAGCAAAATCATTTAGAATTATGCTCGTTGGTGTTAAATCTCCAGGGCCCATGCCAAGCTTCCTAAATGTAGTATATGGCATCACATTCACAGCAGCTCCACCATCGACGAACATCTTGGTTAAAGGCTTCCCATTGACAAATCCTTTCAAATATAATGGCTTCATATGTCGATTCTGGATTGGCTTTTCAAAGACAGCTTGCTTATTGAGCATCAATTGTGCCATTAGCTGTTCGACTTCATCTACCTCTGACAACGCTTCCTCCTGCACAACTTGATCAGTGGGAGCCATAAATTCATTCGGCAAAAAGCATACCATGCATGTAGGAGCCGAATGACCATCTTCTTCAGGCTTGTCCTTTCGACGCCATACTGACTTCATCCTAGGCCTTGCTTGCTTCAATTCTTATTAGCTGCTTGCCTTTCTCTGTTCTTCTCAAGATTCTTT
>OAMR01000006.1:3263602-3275266 GCA_900205405.1 Echinochloa crus-galli
CTTCCCGTCCACCGCCGCCGCCTGATGGATCACCCTCTTCCGGATCGGTGCCGGCGGCAGCCTCACCTCGCCGATGTCGTACTCGTGAGCCGACCAGCGGCTGTCACCGGCGCGGGCGCGCGGCAGTAGATGAAGCTAGGCTCGTCCGTGTCCAGCACGAGCACGACGCACGACGACGCGGCGGCGGCGGCGGTGGGCGGGCAGGAGAGGTAGCACTTCCAGTTCTCCATGGCGGGGAGAGCGATGCTCTCGCCGGTGCGGGGGTCCCAGAGGCGGGTGCGCCGCGACGGGCCCGGCGCCACCAGGAGGACCAGCCGTGCGGCGTCACGTGGTAGTAGTTGGTGGCCAGCTCCGGCACGACGCTGGTGTGGAGGCCGAGGCTCTGGTCGGCGATGGCGAACGCCGTCTGGAGGTTGTTGTCCGTCCCGTGGTCGTACATGAGCACCGGCTGGGTGCCGAGCGGCAGGCGGCTTCCGGCGACGGCGCCTGAGTCTGCGGACGTGTTGGTGTTCTCGTCCATGGTTGATTTCGTCGCCGCGCCTTTCTTATCTCTTGTGTAAAACTAAAATCTAAAATGATCGTTTTGTCGATCGGAACGGTGGATATGGCGAATTTTCACGGTCGCCTATCGATATTTATGGATGCCGTGCCGTGCGTTAGAGTACTGCGCGGCAAGTCGAGTCCGCAAGCTAAACATACACCCCTCCTAATCGAACTCCAGTCCAACTCTTGCATGTCGGTAGTAGAGCAAGGATTCTTAATGGCAACGTGTCAGGTGCAAACCAACACCTCCGTGCAGACTCTAGAAATCACGATGCACGATGTTGATCCAATGGGCCTCCCGCCTCCCATGCATATCCCCATGCATGTTGATTTTGCCAATCCCCCCTCCCACCTTCCCTGTGATTTTGCAAATCACCCCTCCCACCTCCCGTGCATGGTGTCCCATGCACGTTGGTTTGCATAGTTTGCACGCATAGTTTCGGCTAGAGATAATTCAAGACAATGGGAAATGCAGAGTTTGTCCCAATTCTTGGTTTGAGGGCTTTTATCATTGAGAATCCTCCTATACCAATTCCTCCAACCAGCAATTGGAGGCAGAGGCCAGTTCTTAAAGGCATCTTGCCATCCATGAGGCTTTGTCAGTGAGGATTTAAAGGGAATTCGCTGAGATTCAGCAGCAATCAGTTCAGAAGGGTCTGAATCTCCTACGGGCCCAAGAAAATAAGTGGGTGCTTTCGCCTCAGTAGGAATCAAGAGTTCAGCCGCTAGAGCCTACCAAGAACAAAAAGGGCGAAAAAGGAAAATTTAGGATGCGATTCAAAAGAATTATGCCGAATGCACTTGAGGGAGATTAAAGAATTACCTGAAGATCTTTATCTTGGTGCGCCATTTGAAGATTGAAAGCTTGAAGAAGCTAGCGAGCTAGGGTTTGGATCCAAGCGGTGCTCTGGAGATTTGAGCGGAGAAAGATGTTGTTGAATAGATTCAATCCAGTTGCGGATTTCTAGTCAATTCAGAGATAAATTATCTTTTATCCCGAAATTGAAGGGGCATGTGTTAACACCAAAATTTGGCACCAGAAAGAGACTGACATGTGGGCCGGGATTAGTAAAAGATATCGTTCGGAAAGGAAAGCTTGTCTTCAAGGGCGTTCGGCGAAGGCATTCTGTGGTCGGGAGTCCGTCGCCGATTCGGCAATGAGCTGCTCTATGGAAAGCATTCGGGAACGTATGATGACGTGGATTGAATACAAGGAAAGAGCCGATTGATAAAGAATGCGAGATGAATACGGCACTTCGACGTATTTCTTTGGAAATAAACGTTTTGTAATCGTAGTCGATTAGGAATCGTGTCAAAGTCTGGGTATAAATATAAACCCATGACAATTGTAATAGGGATCGAACAATCATACAACAAACCGGCCTTGCGCCACCTTTTCGAGTCCTTTAGTCGTGTCGTCGAAATCTTCGAGAGGAACCATCGATCCGTCGACCTCCGTAAGTACCGGCAACCTTGTATCATGCTTAGTATCATGCGGTGGATTTAAGCGTGGTTCAAGAAGGTTCCTCTGTTAGGTCATAAGCCATGCGGTGGGCTAAGATCTAGTATGGACCAAGTTATAGGCTCTATTAGATTGGGCAAAAAGAGTGTTGTATGAATTAAACATAAAGTAAAACCCAGACAACACAGGGTAACTTAATGAATCTACTAGACCTTGCCAAAATCTAATAGAGCCGATAACTCGCTTCAAGCTAAACCTTAGCCTACCGCATGACTCATGATTTAACAAAGAAGCCTTCTCATACCAAGCTTAAATCCACCGCATGATACTAAGCATGATACAAGGTTGCCGGTACTTACGGAGGTCGACGGATCGATGGTTCCTCTCGAAGATTTCGACGACACGACTAAAGGACTCGAAAAGGTGGCGCAAGGCCGGTTTGTTGTATGATTGTTCGATCCCTATTACAATCACCATGGGTTCATATTTATACCCTGGTTTTGACACGATTCCTACTCGATTACGATTACAAAACGTTTGTTTCCAAAGAAATACGTCTAAAATGCCGTATTCATCTTGTATTCTTCATCAGATCGGCATCTTCCTTACTTGATCCACGTCATCACGCGTTCCCGAATGCTTTCCATAGAGCAGCTCCTTGCCGAATCGGCGACGGACTCCCGACCGCAGAATGCCTTTGCCGAACGCCCTTGAAGACAAGCTTTCCTTTCCGAACGATATCTTTTACCAATCCCGGCCCACATGTCAGTCTCTTTCTGGTGCCAAATTTTGGTGTTAACACATGCCCCTTCAATTTCGGGATAAAAGATAATTTATCTCGGAATTGACTAGAAATCCGCAACTGGATTGAATCTTTTTAGCATCCACCCTCTCTGCTCGAATCTTCGGAACTTCGGCCAAATCCAAACCCTAGCATCATCAGCTCTTTCAAGCTTCAATCCTCAAATGGCGGACCAAGATCAAGTTCTCCGGGTAATTTTCACTCCTCTTCAAGCACATTCGGCATCATTTTTTGAATCACATCTTAAATTTTCCTTTCGCTTTTTTCTGTTCTTGGTAGGCTCTTGCGGCCGAACTTTTGATTCCCACCGAGGAGAAAGCACCCACTTATTTTCTTGGGCCCGTAGGAGATTCAGACCCCTCTGAGCTGATTGCTGCCGAATCTCAGCGAATTCCTTTTAAAGCTTCATTGACAAAGCCTCATGAATGGCAAGATGCCTTCAAGAACTGGCCTTTGCCCCCAATTGCTGGCTGGAGAAACTGGTACAAGAGGGTTTTTGATGATAAAAGCCCTCAAACCAAGAACTGGGACAAACTCTGCATTTCACATTGTTTAGAGCTATCTTTAGCCGAAACACCCAAGAATGAGAGTCTCCTCATTGCGGCTTGTCACTTTTGGTCTAATGGCGCAAATGCTTTCTTCTTCGGTCATAGACCGATGTCTCCCACCTTGGCCGATGCTTACATGATGACCGGCCTGAATATCACAGAATCTGTGCGCCCATACAAGTACAAGGGCTCTTCCAAGCAAACAGGAGTGAAGACAGGAGTTGGATATAAGAGATATATCCAGAATTATATGTCTGATGGCCCTCTGTCTGATGTTGAATACAGGGCCTTCCTGAACATGTGGTTATGTAGATTCATTTTTTGTGGCAAAGCCAATGAACCAACTCTGAATCACATTGTGATGGCCGAAGATTTGGCTGCTGGCACACTCATTCCACTTGGAAAATTTCTGCTGGGAAGTGTCTATCACATGCTCCATCAGACCACTCGTTTGATGCATGCCAATAAGAAAATCCCTTGCGTCAATGGTCCTTGGTGGTTCATTCAAATGTGGCTGCAACTGTACATGCACCAGATTGTTTCAGTTGATATCAACAGCCTGTCTTTCCCTTCAGTCAACTACAAGGAAGGAGAAGCTCAAAGCACCAAAGGCTGTCAAACTTATGGAGAAGCTGCTTCTACTGTGTCTGTCAACAAGAACATTGGTGAATTGTTTGAACTCTTCTTCAGGGGCTTTGCTCATCCTCTTTGGTTTCCATATTCAGACAATGATAATCTTACTCTCCCTTGTGAGTTTAGCTTTGATACTGGATGCACAGATGCACAATCCACGGCTATTTTCAATTCTTTCATTCGGCCCTGTATTCTGCCAGCCGAATTTTGTGGAGGAAGGCTGGTTCAGAGTACCTTTGAGTACTATCAGCCGAATATGATGGCTAGGCAATTAGGCTGTGGCCAAGTACCACCAAGATTATTTCTCCATGAATTCCTTAAGCCTAGGGAGGTTGTCACAGACTCCACTGAGACAAGAAGGATTTTTGACTACAGATGCTGCACATCCATCTATAGACCTGAACCTTTTGTGCCAATAACATCTGTTCATCCTTCTTTCACTGTCTGGTGGCAAGAATTTCATGATCACATCTTCAACATGCCAATCCATCCCTTCTGCCTTGAGTTGATGCCTGACTACCAGCCAAATTCAGAGGTAATGTTGTTCAAATCATCATTTGGCCCTGATAACAATTCTTCTTTTATTATAACTCTGTTATTTTGCAGGACATAGCACCTGCCCCTTTTGCCAGGACAATCCAGTATAATATTGCTGGTCCAATATCTGCTTTGGGGTATCAATCTCCTACCTTGGCCCAGCTGATGTCTAGACAAGCCATTCTCGACCCAATCATTACCAAGCCATCTTCTGCCAAGAGAAAAACTTCTTCTCTGCCTGCTTCTTCAGCTCCCAAGAAGAAAAGAACAACTAACAGAAGAATCATTCAGGTTATAACCCTTTTCTTTTAAACTCAATGCTTGTTTGCACCATATTCATCTTTAACTTTACTATTTCAGGCTCGATCACAGCAATCAGCAACTGCTACAGATTCTGCCGATGCTCTACTGACTGGTATGAAAATGCTTCACCATTATATTTACCTATTCATCGGTATTTATTTTCCTTTTAACTGCAGCAACAACTTCAATAGGCCAAATATTGGAGAATCCTTCCCCTCATCATGATCCAGCTCCAGCTTCACCAGTTCTTCAATTAGAAGCTGCACCTTCACCAAGGAACTCCCCAATTTCTCCTCAGCACAATACACAAGATCCCCCCACTGAGCTTGAGAGATCTCCT
The DNA here is from genome assembly GCA_900205405.1 of Echinochloa crus-galli. Lineage (NCBI taxonomy): Eukaryota > Viridiplantae > Streptophyta > Magnoliopsida > Poales > Poaceae > Echinochloa > Echinochloa crus-galli. Next base: position 3,268,771 of record OAMR01000006.1, read on the forward strand.
TCTCCTATTCAGGATATCAGAAATGATGTAAATATGGTCATCCCTTCTTGTTTATTTTTTTCTCAACAAATTATCATTGATTCAACAATCCTTTTTTCTCCCAGGAAAAACCTGCTTCATCACTCAGCTATTCCTTTGCTGTGGATGAATTCAATATTGAACAAGGAGAAGAAACATCGTCCAGTCAAGCTCCATCAGAGAGAATTCAGGCAAAATTGAAGGACATTCTCTCCTTGCTGAACAGAGAAATTCAAGACCAGGTCAAAGATGCTGATCTCCTGAGGGATGCACTCGAATCCATTGACCAAGATCTGTCTCTTATACACATCTAGATGTGTATAAGAGACAGGTCAATTGAAAAAAACTCATATCAATGAAAAAATACTCCTCAAGTCAATTGAAAATACTCAAGAAACTTGAAAAAAATAAATACTCCTCTATGTAACTAAAATACTCATCAGCTGGGAAATAGTCTTGACATTTGAAAAATGCTCCTCATAGTTAAAAAAATACTCCTCTTGCCAATTGAAAAATACTTGTGATATTTGAAAAAAACTCCTAACATTTGCACAAAGATACTGATAGCATTTTGTGTACCGGCCGACACGTTCCAGGTTTTTGTATCTAAATATTTTTCTCCCTTTGTCAGTTTCAGGAAAATTGACTGGCACGCTTCCAGGAACCGAACGCTCGAGCCAAGTGTGAAGCCAGCTGATTTGGCTTGCTGTGTGCTTGGCGCGAACTGCAGATTTTACGTCAACACATATGAGGACTTGACAATGAAACCTGAGAGTTAAAGCATTGCGAGTACCGAACTTATGGAGGATATTTGCAGCTTTAATCACTACTACCTTATAATGATAGTATGCAGCGCGTGATTAATGGATCAATTGTGTTGCTAATCTTAGTGAGGCTTGGTTCACTGCGTTCATAATGGAAAACGTTGTTGCACTATGGATAGAAGACATGTTGGATTGATAAGAAGTCTTTGGTTTAGTCATGTGCATTAATCCAGCTTTACTTTACAAATGTTTATTTCATCGCAAAGTTGGCATAGTTGATAGATGGTTTAGAGCTCATGAAGTTTGGCATCATGTTTGAGAATATGTCAGGATGAGCAATGGATTTAAATGAACTTGGTGATTTGGAAATTGAGGTTGAGTGGAAATTCTTTAGAACTGTAAAGGTGTTCCATCGGATTGCATGAGGACTGTGTGATTATATAAACTGTCTAATGTGTTGTTTGATGAGTGGGTGCAATTCTCCTAGTGCAAATGGTGGTTTTGCCATCTTTGCGCTAATATCAGTTTGAAGGAGCCTATATTTAAGATGCACTAGTGTCAAGAATGTGACTAAATTCATGACACTTGTAGTAGTGAACTCACTATACACGATGATGATTTAGACTTAACATTGTAGTTGTATGATTGTAATTTAGTTTTTGAAACTATACATTTGAATCTTGCCTTATTTTATCTATGTTTCACAACCACAAGTTGGGTTTTCTTGGAATCACACTTTTGGTAAAATTTTGCTTTGCCACTTAAAAAGTTTAATTGTAACCGCTAAATGCATAATGGTTGCAAATGATATAATTTTAGTGAAAATGCGGTTTGATTTGGATAGTTAGGTTCCAATTAGTTAGGAGGAGATAAGTTAAAATTAGATGTACCCTATGCTAAAATTAATTAGTTAATAATTAGCTCATGGATCTATATCCCAGGCGCTTAGTTTAGGTAAGGCCCACTTTTCCGCTCCAAAATTCCCGTTCATTAAACAATGATTTTGGCAGCGTATATTGGTTTTTATAGCTCAATTAACATAGATTGCCCCCTGGTTGTTTGGTCAAGCTCCGCCACTCATCTACATAGCCAAACTCGGTTCTATATCTATATGGTTGTGATTGTTGAATAAATATTGGATTTTCATATAGATAAGCATGTCGACACACTATATAGTAGTAACTAGTAAGATCATAAAGAGAGAGGAAGGAGAGGAGAGAGTCCATGAGTTTCTAATGAAGATAAGATTTTTTATTCTTATTTTATTTGGTTGAGATCTGAACTATTATACTTTGAGCATACAGTAACTGATTTTTTTCTTTTCTTCTATTATATATAATATGTATTTAGCATCCCAATTGAACGCTGCGAGCCTCCAATGATCTTAAATAAGCGTGTATTCGTAAAAGTGTGATAAGTAATGCTGACAATAGCAATGTATACTTGAGAAGCTTCTAGAAGAATTTGGAAATTATAGGAGAGAAGATGTTTGCAATGTAAGTTTCTAGAGCTTGCTTCACGGCAAAGTGAGAAACATGTAGAACTTGTTTCATGGAAAATTTAGAAAAGTGTAGAACCTAGAAAATTTCTAGAGCATGGACACTTGCCACATTGTTCATGGCTCACCTAGGCCTATATATAGGGGTGCCATCCACTCTAGCAATATCTCTAGGGTTTACCGATTTACTCCCTCCGTCCCGTGAAGAATGCAATCCTCACTTTTCGAGAAGTCAAATCATTTTAACTTTGACCAAGTTTATACAAAATAGTACTAATATTTATGTTTTCAAATCGATTTAATATAAAAATATAATCTGTGATTAATCTAATGATACTTATTTTGCATCATAAATGTTAGTAACTTTTTATATAAATTCAGTCAAACTTGAAATGGTTTGACTTCTCACAAAGTGAGGATTGCATTCTTTACGGGACAGAGGGAGTACATGGCAACCGGATTGCTGAATGAGTAGGTGAAGCGTACTGCTCATCCTAGTATACCTAGCGGGTGGTGTGTTGCAACTATCTCGCATCTTGCTCCTCCAGAAATCCAAGCATCCAGACCTGCAAGGAGCCACAAGCACGCTAATCCTGCATAGGAAGCCTCAAAATAAACATATGTATTTGGGTATCTTTATCTCTAAGCTTTGTACTTTGTTTGTAATGTTGTATCTTTCAGCTCTGTACCAACAACATGACTGTTTTTGTTTTTGAATGGTTCGGAAAAACTGAAGTAGTGAGCATTGATCGTTAGATCGTTGCAGAAGGATGAAGCACTGAACAATTGGGATCACTGTACTCAAGCGTGTCATTTTCTATTATACATTAGCACTCCTTGTCAATTGAACATACTCCTATCATTTGACAAAATACCCCCGGCATACTCATCTTGTCAATTGAAAAAAACTCATATCAATGAAAAAATACTCCTCAAGTCAATTGAAAATACTCAAGAAACTTGAAAAAAATAAATACTCCTCTATGTAACTAAAATACTCATCAGCTGGGAAATAGTCTTGACATTTGAAAAATGCTCCTCATAGTTAAAAAAATACTCCTCTTGCCAATTGAAAAATACTTGTGATATTTGAAAAAAACTCCTAACATTTGCACAAAGATACTGATAGCATTTTGGAAAATACTCCTGATATTTGGAAAAAATATACTCCTATTAATGATTGAAAAATACTCTAGTCAATTTTAAAATAATCTTGTCTTTTGAAGAATAAAGTAGTAATTTTACAAACATGGGAAAGCTAGTAGACACTAGAGAAGTAATATTGTGGATCAAAGAATCATTATTCTCTGGTATTATGAAAAACACGTCTCCGATATTAACAAAATGAGTAATTTACTTCTCCATACAAAAGTAGACATTGCTCGTTGGTTTCTTTCAAATACGTACTGTTGTCTATTGGTTGGAGAAGAATTCAAAGGCACAAGCATACCTTAATCATGCTGCAAATCGAACCTGCTCATACATGTATGTGATCAAGTTGTTTTGTTAGCTTTTAATCAAGTAGTTGGTTGTCGGTGTCTCTTTTCGGTTGGATGGAGTGGTGGTGGTGTTTTTATAACCGTTGTTTTTTCATGTATTTTACATTATCTATTACGGGCGCTAAATCTGGCTGCTTCTGTTTAGAAAAATGCTAAGCTCCTTCTATTTGTGAAATCTCCCAGACAACTCACCCCCTCAAATCTGCCTAGAAGTAGAAGTAGGGAAGTCAATCCACCCAAAATAAGAGCAGGTACATTACTACATGTTGACGGTCTCATATGTTGTCTCATGTAGTGCCACATAGGATCTTTACTGATGTGGAGGAAAGAGAGCGAGGTGAGAGAATGAGGTCGTTGTTTCGCGAAACAACTGTCTTATGAGCTAAATTATAGGAGTATGAGACAACTCCTCCATTATTGTACGAGTTTGGTTGCCGTGCAACCGATAATATCTCTCTATTTTCTCATAAATTAAGGGATATGGTATTACTTTGAGACAACCAAAACAACAACCTGTTGTATAGGTTGCCTGATAAATCGTCTTAAGATTACGTATCACTACATAAAACCGACTATTAGACGATACTAATATACCTGTCCTAAATGAAAGTATCTCGTCAAAATTTACGTGGCATCACACACCGGTATATCCAGCCTAGAAACTGCCGACCTGAGGCCGACTGCAGCCTTCCGGCCGACGTTAGTGAACCATGAAATGCAAAGCAACTAGCAACGATGCCTCACTCACCACGCAACCCAAAAATCCGGCTGGAAGTCAACAAGAAACATTCTTCCAATACGTGTGGTCATCTCAACACGTGACAGTTGCATTTTGTGATATCTTCCATGCTCTTCCAGTATCTTGTGGGGCCCGGAGATGGCAAGAGAAAAAACAACATAGAAACAAAACGTCAATCTTCTTTTTTACGAGGAACAAAACGTCAATCTACCGTCCATGTTATGGAGTATAACAATATCTACGAATTAGTGCCAGAAATAGGCTTAGAGCTTAATTTGGAGTGACGAATTTGCTCTTCAAATATTTGGTGTGCATAAGTCGAACTCAACAGAGCATGCTAAATTAATTACATGAAAAATGTCAAAAAAAACATGCCCTTAGAAAAAAAAAAGACTACTCGCTCCATTACAAAATAGAGTGTTTTAGTAAATCAAACTTTATTTAACTCTAACCAAATTTATAGGAACATGCGTAGACATCTAAATATCAAATCAGTTTAGTTAAATACTTAAATATACCAAAGAATATACTTTATTATCACATTTATTTGCTATTTTATTTAACTGAAATTAAAAAACAATGAAATGAAGCTAATGAACAAAACTAAATCGATCACATTTACCAAAAAAAAAGAGTCAAACCAAAAAAATAAGGGACGATTCGAGCCGAAATGGACGGTATCTCTCGTCGTGTCCATATATCTTGCAGATGATATGCGGACGGAATTGACTGCCTCTGGTCTGGTCCATTCACTTTTTTTTTAGAGGACTTAGCTCGGAATTGACCCAGCTTTAATTCGGCACAGGTTTCATGTTTGTCGCACAAAAATAAAGTTGATGGCACATGCTTCAGATATGATGCCTGCCTAAATGAAATGAACGTGTCCTTGGGGTGAATAGGCACGTAGTGCGTTTGCTGCATCCCTTTTGTCGCATTCAGACTGAAAAGTGAAAGAGACCCGATCCAATATGCACTCTTGGCGGTCTGGACGGAAACTGCCGCACTATGAAGGGACCAGGTGGTCAAATGGTTCTTAACTTTTGAGAGGATGCAAAGGCCTTGAAGCGTGAGAAATGTTTGGGAAAAAAAATCAGCGTATGAAGTGTAAGAAGATCAATCTATGAAGTATAAGGTGTTACCAGATCAGTGTATGAAGTGTAAGAAGTACTCCACTATAGGAGCTAGTACGAATTTTGAGAAAGTGCTCTGTTCTTGAAAGCAACAATCAGAAGGTAATTAACCTTATTTCTGAATTCAGGATTCTGAACTTGGACTAATGAATTTTAACCCCTGCAAAAAACATCACTGAATATTAAGCTCTGTCAAGGCCGGACGGTTGTCATTGTCAAGGCCAGAGCTCTCCGGTATCAAGGAAGCCGAAAATGACGGCGAGCCTACCTGGAGCACCACCAAGGTGACGTACGTTCAGGTGACCGTGAAGCGCACAGTTTGACTGGCCCCATTTGAAAATGTTGACCCAGCTTCGAGCGTTGCTCCCCGACCGACCTGCCCGCCACCACCAGAAATGTCACCGCGCCGGCCTTGCCGTCCGCGTCCACTCTCCAGCTCCAGCTGCTCCATGTCAAACTCAGACCAAATCAGGGCAAGGTCAACCCCCCTCGGGATCTCACTCCCATACCTATAAGTACGCGCAATCCGTGCACCTCCAAGGTCAGCTCGTGCCGGCGCCACCTCGAGAAGACGAGAAAGCAGGTCGCGAGCTTTCAAGCCTTGAGGAGAGGTTCGTTAGATCATCAGAGCTATCTCAGGAGGGAGGAGGAAGCTCTCTGGGGCAACACCGGCGCGTGCGCCATGAGCCGTGCGGAGCGGGGCGGCGGGGCGGAGGCGGAGCGGCGGCGCGGGTACAAGGGCGTGCGGCGGCGGCGGTGGGGCAAGTGGGTGTCGGAGATCAGGGTACCCGGCAGCCGGGAGCGCCTGTGGCTCGGCTCCTACGCCACGCCCGAGGCCGCCGCCGTCG